>VWYK01093434.1:0-42803 GCA_013399775.1 Semnornis frantzii
AAAAAAGAGAAAAAAACCAAAAAAAACAACCTAAAACCACAGAAACAACTCTAGGACATTGCAGTTGCAGTCCCTGGGCAGGCCTGAGGTAAGAAAAGATGGTTCAGATAAATTGTCAGCCTTGTAATGAAAACTGCTCTCCAAGTGCTTTCACTTGAGCAGCCCTCTTTTGTAGTAGATGCCTACTGCCTGGCAGCTAGAAATGTGGAAAGGTGCACACGACATCCTCTTATGATCCTGCAATATTGCACATGGGTATGTACACACAGGACAGAATATGTCAGTGCATACACACATACAGAGAGCAGCTTGTGTTTCTCTCAGCATCACTACATGAGAAGCTGGAGCCCTTTAAGGCTAGGCATGTACAAACAGTGCAGAACACCAGCAGTCTATCACTGAAGATCCTAGAATCATAGAATTGTCACACTGGAAGGAGCCTCAAGGATCATCCAGTTCCAACCCTCCTGCCATGAGCAGGGACACTTCACACTAGATCAGGTTGCTCAGAGTCACATCCAGCCTGGTCTTAAAAGACCTTCCAGTGGTGAGGCTCCCACTGTCTCCCTGGGCCACCTGTGCCAGTGTCTCAGCACCCTCATGGTGAAGAACTTCTTCCTAACATCCAATCTGAATCTACTCACTTCTAGTTTTGCTCCATTCCCTCTAGTTCCATCACTACCTGACACCCTAAAAAATCCCTCCCCATCTTTCCTGTAGCCCCCTTCAGATACTGGAAGGCCACAATAAGCTCTCCTGAGAGCCTTCCCTTCTCCAGACTCAACAGCCCCAACTCTCTCAGCCTGTCTCCGTAGCAGAGCAGCTCCAGCCCTCTGAGCATCCTTGTGGCCCTTCTCTGGACATNCCCCAGTTCTCAGCCACACCACACAGCTTGGTGTCATCGGCAAACCTGCTGAGAGTGCCTCAGTGCCACTGCCCATGTCGCCAGTGAAGATGCTGAACAAGAGTGGTCCCAGTAGTGATCCTTGAGGGACTCCACTTGTTACTGACCTCCACCTGGACATGGACCCATTGACAACCACTCTTTGGGTGCATCCATCAAGATTACCTACACTGTAGGAGAAGAGGAATAATGCAGCTCTCTGTAGGTCTGCGGAGGTCTGTACGTGAAAAGTGAGTGTGCATTAGTAAATGAAGTGGGGTGTAAGTGGATAAAACTCCTGCAATGTGTACACAGTACAAACCAGCAACTTAGGAGCAGCCCTGGCAAACCAGGAGCCAAGGAGCCAGCGCTGGGGCTGGTGGTGGGTGAGAAAAGTGACCGGTATGTGCGCGGCATCCTTCTGCTTTGTGCCAGGAGAAACCACCTGAGGGTGCATATCCAGCCTGCACATTTTACTTTTAAATCTGCTGTCTGCTGCTTGCAGACCTGACATGTGCCTTGACATCTTTCCTTCCCTTTCCTGCAGCCAGCACAACCAGGAGATGTGATGTCTGTCTGTCTGTCTGGCCCATGCGCCTGGTCGCTGACAGAGCTCCCTGCACACCCACAGAACCCCATCAAGGAAGGACAAGCTGTCATGCTGTGGCATTTCTCTCCTTCTCCAGCAAAGGAGTTCTGCTGAAAGAAGGGAGGAAATAACATCAAAGCCCCAGCCAGAGGCTGACAAGCTAACTGACATTTAACAACAAAAATAGGTGAGGTGGGAAGAAAAGCCTGGGTGGGTAGTGCAGCGTTTGGGTGAGCCTTTCTGCCTCCCCAACATAAAAATGCTCTTCCAGACATGTTCCTAAAATGCCTAAAAAAATATTCCCCCCCCCCCCTTTTTTTTTTTTTCCTATTTATCTCATTAGCATCTCTCCCAGCACTGCCTGCACCCAAAAGGGTGGCTATTTTGAGGTCAGCATTCAATCAGCAGCAGGAAGGCAGGTGAGGGTTAAGTGACAGCTTATTTATGAGTGCCTCGGACATGCAGAAGCTTGGAAGATTACTTTTTTCCCCCATTTTCCTTGGGTGACAGACACTTTACAGGCAGTTCTGCTGTCCCTGAGAACGTTGGTGTGAAATGGAGAGCTGGTGGCATTAACAACTGAAGTTTCTCCTTGTACTCAATGACAATGAAGGGTAAGAAGGTGAAAGAAAAAAAAACAACAAAACCCAACCCCATGAAGGTTTTTAACCACCAGCCTGGGTTTTATGCCAGCCCTAACTCTGCCTGGTTAGACTCAGTGTGCTGCTATAGTGAGAGGTGGTTTGAGCTGCTGGTGGACAAAACTATGTTCTGCTCAAACTGTTTCATGCTCTCTCAATTATATCCTGCACTTAGCAGTGTTACAGAGAACAGATATGAAGGCTTACCTTGGGACAGATACATTACATATACAGCATTAACTTCACATCCTACGGTCCCCATTTTAATTACACAGCCAGTGGGGGAGCCAGAATAGTTTGCTGGCAGAGTGGTAGATTTCATTAGCAATTCCCAAGGCCACAACTGTCTGCAAGCATCCTTACCCACACAGGCTGGGCAGCACCAGAGATCCACCCACCCGACAGCAGCCAAGGGTGAGCTGTGCACTACCTGAGCTCTGAGCTATGATTGCAGCCCCCGCCCGGAATCACCAAGAGACCAACTGCTGGTACACACCCATGGGCTTGTACAAGGTCCAGCCTGAGATATACCCTGAACACAAGTATTTTGGAGAAAAGCTTTATGTGACATAAAAGGTGAGGCCAAAAGATATTGAAAGTCAACTTGGACACACTGTGCTGTAGCAGTTTGTCTGATCTCTGACCCCAGTAAGGGAAACATCAGTATGACAGGTCTCCACAGGCTGCAGCTCTTTGATAACAAAAGCCTTTTAGCAACACTCAAAGAAGGGGTTTGACCAGAGCTTCTTGCTGGGTTTAATAGGTCGTGAAGCACAGGTCAGCATTTGGTTTTGTCACTCCATTTGACACATCTCCCCTTTGAACTGACATGAGCAGGATGGAGGGAGCAGGAACCCCAAAAATTCTTCCAAACTTTCACAGATCCAAAACTAGACTGAAATTTTGCTTGTGCCACCAGAAAAACAGGGGAAACTGCTCAAAAAGAGAAATTTTTCCATCGAGCCAGGCAAAGAGGTGTTTTCTGCATTTGTTCCTTCCCAAGGTGAACAGAAGGAAAGGCCATTTGCCTGTTTGCACCTTTACATCTTTTCCAGGTGGCGAGCAGCTGTGCTGAACCCCCTCCCCACAGCCATGTTTCATTAGCTGGGCTGCCCTTCTCCCTGCCCGCAGCACAGACACACAACCCTCTGGTTCCAGCCCAGGAGAGAAATCATCAATATACATATATCAGGTGAAATTAAAATTGTCCCTATGAGTTATTCTATGACACAAACTAGCCCTGGCTATATTAAATCCTATTAATTAATAATTAATCCTTTTCCTTCTAGCCTATAAACACAGAGTGCTACTGCAGAGCGCAGAGGCAATTACTATCTGGGGTGCTCCAAGATATTAGAACTTTCAGAGTTACAAAAGCTGCATATCTGTTAGAAAGACCATGACAAATCTGCCACTGTTAGAGCTGCTCTACCAAGACTGGGGAAAAAATATAAGCCTGGATAAACTGCAATAGGTCAACAATTTGCCAGAAATATCAGCTGAATCAGGAGCCTGAGGTTTCATCTCACTGGAACATTACTTATTATGTGCACAAAGAGCCCTGCCTCAGCAGAACACTGTGCATTACTTACCGAAGGGCCAGCAAGGCATGGCTTTATTTCTCTAACTTCTACTCATTCAAGCTTAATTCTTTGCTTAGCTATTTCTCATCTGCTTTCTGAACTGGTGAGGAAGGGGACACAGTAAGAAGACAAACTTTGCCTCTTGTAGTGCAGAAGAGCTTTGCCACAGCTTCTGGTGAAGCACGACTGATGAAGCATGACTGGACAAATCTCAACAACCATGGTGCTTACTGCTCATCACTCACTTGGAAGTGATGCAGAAAGAATGAGAGCACTTCTCTAGTAGCCTCCACATGCTGAACAATTACTCTTCCAGCCAGCAGTGCTGTGGGGACATTGTACACTGGTGATGTCCTTACACCACCACCCCATGGCTGATATGGACAAAGGGATACAAGGGATTACAGAATCATAGAATGGAAAGGTTGGAAGGGACCTCAAGGATCATCTAATTCCACCCCCCTGTCATAGGCAGGCACACCTCCCACTAGTACAAGTCACTCAAGGCCTCATCCACCCTGCCCTTGACCCCCTCCAGGGAGGGAGCAGCCACAACCTCCCTGGGCAACCCGTGCCAGTATCTCACCACCCTCACTCCAAACAACTTCCTCCTAACCTCCAGTTTCAATCTCCCCTGTGCCAGTTTAAACCCATTGCCCCTTGTCCTGTCATTGCAAGACCTTCTAAATAATCCCTCCCCAGCCTTCCTGTAGGCCCCCTTCAGATACTGGAAGGCTACTCTAAGGTCTCTTGGAAGCCTTTTCTTCTCGGGTGCTTGGTGGTGATGAGCATCCAGGGCTGCCATATTCCTGCAGCATCTAGCACCAGTTAGTCCATGTGTAGCACAAATGGATCAATCAGGCTGGTGAATAACAACTCATTAACCACTCATCAGCTGCTCACCAGCTTGCCACGTCTACACCTATTGAAGAAGCAGCAATGCTTTTGGATTCCCTCTTTTCCAGAGTGAGCGCTGATGACATTTGGTTAGGTGGTGGCTTTCTCATTGGCCTTAAGAGACCTCAGAGTTGAAGCTGCCCAACAAAAGCCTCGTTGGCATTTTGAAAAATTCATCTCTCTGTTTCCATGCTGAAAGTGGAAGAGATTAAAAAAAACAAAACAAAACAAACAAACAAACAAAAAACCCATCACAAAGAAAACCCCAAAAACAAACAAAAAAAAAAAAAAAAACAAAAACACACCAAAAAAACCCAAAAAAACAAAACAAAAAAAAGCAAACCAAAACTGTATCCCAAAGATGTTTTGTAATGAGTGATTTGCTGCCTAACGGGAGAGGGGCCAGCATCCTTCTGTGTGCCACGCTGGTTTGACTGATTACTTCTATCTGCTCCAGCAATGGAGCAGCCTCCTCATGCCTTTCTCCTGCCTGGGTCCTGTCAATCAGCACCAGGGAAGTGGGCATCGATGGGAAATGACGTTCTTCTAGTTTGGGTGGTGGCATTTACATGTTCCTTACCCCTCCCAGGTGGCAGGTTCCAAAATCAAGAGCTCTTACTCAGTGAAACGCCTGAAAAGCCGATGCTGAGTTGAAGTATTACGGTGCTGGTATGCAAGTGCTCACATCCTCTTAGCATGTTGTGGTCCCACAAGCCTGTATCTCAGCATTCCTCTTGGCTGCATAACTGCTGGGATGACAGGTCCTGTGGGGACACGGAGGCTGCACCACGCAGCCTGCTGCAGTGCTCCATGTTTAGAGCCTCCCTGGAGTCAAGCATAGGACAGGTGAGGCTCAGCCACCACTCTTGAGGAGAAACAATACTGAGTTTTAAAGTGGCATTTTATCTAAGCTTGAGGTGAGCTCTCCTTGATGATTTGGAGACTGAACTGCCCTAGATCTGGCTTGAAAATGTCACCCATTGTGGCTGAGCAGAGTGTGGGGACAACCTGGGGCTTCTTCCAGTGCTTGCAAAATGTTGCTGTCTCCACCGAGCTGCTAAACAGGGCCTGGGACTTCCACGACTGTTAATTAGAGGCAAATTTTATTAAAGTAAACGAGAAGAAAAAGGCAGCTGTGGATGCAGACTGATTATGCTTTTACACTTGTTGAAAATTACAACTGTGATTTTTAATTATAGTGGATCAAATAAAATAGCCACATTAATCCAACATAATCACGTGCACGCTGACTCAATAACTACATTGTGTTTAATTGGCAGTAGGCTCGGGCAGTGCTAAATACAAATGAAAAGCACTGACACATTCTGAAGCCTAATTAATATGACAGACTGGTAGCAAATGCATTGTTTATTACTGATTTCCAGTAGCTGGTTCAACACCATTTTGCTACCATGATCCCCAGTGCTGCGTCCATCAATGAGTGATATTTAAAGGGGAAATTAAATGTGATTTATTTTTAAGGAGGAACAATGGAGTTCAGAGATAATGAAACTATGCATTTCAAATACCAAGTTGCAGCTTAAAATACAGGATTTTTCCTCTTTCCAACTGTAAGTCCCCTCGATATGGGTTTAAACTGACAGAGGGGAGATTTAAACTGGATGTTAGGAGGAGTCTCTGCCTGCCTCCTGTACCTCATTCCCCTGCTCCCATTCTCCATTCCAGAGTCCACAGCATGTTGTATTTTCTATGACTGCACAGTGATTCTGGCCACAGTGGAACAGCAGCTATTGCAGAGATGGGGGGGCATTGTTTACAAGGTATTGTAATGACAGGGCAAAGAGCAATGGGTTTAAGCTGGCAGGGGGGAGATTGAAAGTGGATGTTAGGAGGAAGTTGTTTGCAGTGAGGGTGGTGAGACACAGGCACAGGTTGCCCAGGGAGGTTGTGGCTGCTCCCTCCCTGGAGGTGTTCAAGGCCAGGTTGGAGGAGGCCTTGAGTGACCTGTACTAGTGGGAGGTGTCCCTGCCTATGACAGGGGATTGAAACTGGATGGTCCTTGAGGTCTCTTCCAACCTACACCATTCTATGATTCTATTCTATGTGCACATAATTCGCATCAATGTGCTACATCGGTGACAGAAGACAGTTGTTTTTTTTTTTTCCCCTGCACTTCTGAATGTAGTTAGCTAATGGTGATTTTTTCATAGAATCATAGAATGGTATTTTTCATAGAATCATAGAATGTTTTTTGGGGGGTCTGACATAATTCTCAGTGAAGTAAACAGAGAAATTACTCTTGGGACCCTGCCAAAGCCCAGCAAATCATCAGAAGAATTTCCCTTAGCTCCAGTGGGCTCTCAATCATATTTTCAGCTTTTCAGAGCAGTCTGTTTTTTTTAGAATGTACCTAGCAGAAATTAATAACATTCATTAATTTAAAGGTTTCTTGTTGAGTTTTTTGTTTGTTTGTGGGTCTTGTTTGTTTTTGTTGTTTTTTTGTTTGTTTTTTTTTCATACAGTGTCCTGAAAGTTTGCTAAAGCTTTCTAGAGACTTTCACATATTAAGATTCTCCTACCTGCCTGCACTACCTTCCACAGTCGGTTATGGGCTGTAATGGCACATATTTGTCACACCTTGTTACAACCTTGGTCAATAGAATAATGGAATAATCAATCATCTATATTTTAGTGTGAGACATAATAAATACAGTGCATAATAGTCAATCGGGTCTTCACCAAGGAAAAGTTGAGCAATTACAGTGGTTGTCAATGGTAAACTGCCTATGATAAGTATGCAAACATTGACCCCAAGTGTTACACCGAGAACATGGAAATTAAAATCATCTATCTTACTTGATTCAGAGCCTCCCAGATAACAAGGGTGGTATTTAAGGGAAACCTTGGCTGGACTCGGATTGCTTCTTTCCGTTAGATGAAAATTAAATTAAGTCAAAATTTGGGAAATAGTGGTTTAATTAAAGATACTCCACTGGCTCATAAATTATACATTCTCCGTCCCGTTGCGAAGCGCCGGTTTGATATTAGGTGTCAGAGCTGCAGAGGATTCCTAAAGGTTAGACTGCGTTTATGTGCCATATGAAGCAGACTTCTGGAAACAAATGACTAATTATCACAGTTCCCAAATTACTACCCCAGTCTGCTCAGCAACTACAGTCTCCCTGATTTCAGCACAAGCAATAGGTTGGTTCTTTTTTTTCAGCAGCTTCATCCAAACACGCAAAATGAGACGGTTAAAAGAGACCTTGGCCGGAAGCAGGCATTGGCATGGAATCAAGCATGAAAATATTAATAGATAATCATCCAGAAACTAATCACAAAATGTAAAAAGTCCAGCTAGCTCACACAGACCACTGCAAGGAAGAGCGTTTCAGTTTCATTAGCCCAGCAACAGAAGCAGAATCCTTGCAAAGTAGTTTTCTGAACTTCCTGATGCTCTTACTGGTGTCCATCTGTTGGCTAAAGCCACATTAAAAGGGTAAAAATAATTATCATTTAAGAGTGAAGGTGAAAACTCAGTGGAAACATACTGCAGACAGAAATAAGAAAAACAAAGCAAAACACAGAAAGATTGAGACTGAGGCCTGCCTAGAAATACACTGCATACTCTTGGGTCCTCTCTAGGAAAATAGGCCAAAATTGTATGTCTGATGATATAAAGCAGGCCAGGCTCGAAGACTTCTTTAGAACAACTCAGAACTTCTTAAAATACACTTGACCCAAACAAATTAAGACTAAATCTAGGTGGATTTAGGTGGACTCAGATTTAAGCATGAGGCAAAAAGACGTCCCTGAACTCCTTATCCTTCCACTGCTGCAGCAGCAAAATTGGTAATCCCTCCTGGAGGCATACCCACAGCAATGATGAGTCTGTCCCAGCACAAGTGGCCATGGTGGTCGTTCTCCTTCTGAACTGCAAGGCCAGGTTACAGGAACCAGCCTTACCCTGGGTGGAATTTCAGTATGCATTTAGTGTAAATGTTGTGCTCCTATCGTGACTAGGGTGAATGGAACAAAGCTAGAAATGGGTGGATTCAGACTGGATATTAGGAAGTTCTTCAATATGAGGGTGGTGAGAGCCTGGAACAGGTTGCCCAGGGAGATGGTGGAAGCCTCATCCCTGGAAGAATTTAAGACCAGGATGGATAAGGTTCTGGACAGCCTGATCTAGTGTGAGGTGTCCCTGTTCCTGGCAGGGGGGTTGGAACTGGATGACCCTTGTGGTCCCCTCCAACTGTGACTAATTCTATGATTCTATGATTCCACAATTCTATGCTTTTATGATTCTTCGATTCTATGATTCTATGCTGATTTTGCCCTCCCCATATCCACAGTGGAGAATGGAAGGCAGCAGCCACATCCACAAGCGATGCTTACACTGTTGCCTGTGGAATCAAGTCTGTTGCTGTAAAGCAGCTATTACAAACCAAAAGGAGCCTGACAAATGCTTCCTTTGAGAGCCTGGCTGTGCTGGGTGACACAGATGCTCCTCATCAACTTGCTACCAGTAACAGTGACAGTTTCAATCAAGATGCCTCCAAAATTGACTTGGAACGCTTGGCACTGAGACAGTGGGTAGCAGATGCCCATCTGTGCTGAGGAAGACTGGTGAAGATGAAGATAGGGGAGAGGTAAACTCCCTGACTCCAGGAAATTTGCAGAAGACCTGCAGCTGTTATTGATCTGCAGCACTGCTGAGAGGCTCCCTTGCTGCTAAACAGCGCTGGCATTCTGTAAGCTGTGATCTTCAATCCAAAGAGTCTGTGATTGCCTGAACCAGCTCTGAAGGCACACATCAGCGCACTCTAAAACAGTTAGCAAAGCTCCTTACACGCTGACCCAGCTATTAGCAGGGTGGCGAGGGGCAGAGCAGGGAGCCAAGCCCTCAGGCATGGCTCCTGGCTGCATTGTACCACATTTTGGACAGCTTTGCAGAACCACAAAACAAATCCCTCTGCGATGGTTTAGAAGCCCTGTAGCAGATTATTCAGAGAAGGCACAATGAGATGAGCTCTGATATCATCAGAAAGGGTGCAAGACACTGTCAGACGCAGGAGAGCGATGGGAAGGATCTGAACTCTATTTAAACCATCCCACGGTAAAACAGCTTGCAGCTAGCACACAACTTATTGTCAGCTCTCTTTGAGCAGCTCCTTTGATTGCGCTGCTCTGTGAAGGAGCACTTGTCACTTTCTATCGAAGGAGAGGGGAAGAAAGCAAGGCAGCCTGTTGCCGGGAGAAAAGATGCCACTCACTTTAACTTAAAACATAGACATCTGCAATGCCCTGACAGCTGGTGATCGAGGGCCGGCAAAAGTATGAAGGAAGTATCAGTGCAGGGCAAGAACGAGAAAACAGCAAGAGACTAGGCTGAGAGCAGAGTGGGAAGGGATGGGGCCTCAGACTCCCTGCTTGCAGCTGGTGGTGCCTAAAATGACTGAGCCTACAGGAGGCGCAAAGCAACAGTGACAAGTCCTTCAAAAGCTGTCAACTTCCTATCAGGCTGTCAGGATGCTGCTTACGCAGCCCTTGTACCCAAACAGCCACGGGATGCTGGGCTGGGGTAAAAGGCTGCCACTGTGCAGGAGAGGTGTAAGTCCTCTTATAATACCAGAGCAACCAGTTGCTCAGCACTGTCTGGCTCTGTTGGTTACCTGCTACAGCAAGTCATCCTCAGCACAGGATGAGCTCTCACGGAAATGGAGGAAGAGTCATAGCACAGCACAGCCCATCCTGCAGCTGCTGCCTTCCCATATCATCAAGCTCAGAGCTGTTCAGTGAAATCCTCCTTGGGGAGCTGGAAATCCCTCGCTCCAAAGCAAGAGTATTAAAGGACCGTGATTGTATCTTTGTAGCTCAGCTAGCAGAGGAAAACAACCTGAGGAAGGTACAAAAACTCAAGCAGCGTGAGCATCGCTCTCCCCTCCTCTGCGCTTGTCAGGATTCTGCTTGTTCAAGATAATAATCAGCAAACAGAAAACGCTGCAAAAAGAAAGAAAAAAAATAAAAGGCTCAGGCAGAGAAAGCCCAATTTCTCCTTAGCCTCTGGTGTTTCTGCTAAGAGTTACTTGGGTGTATTAAAATGCACCAGGGACGACAGTAGTAACCAGAAAGATAGAGGGAATGACTCTGCAGACACAGAAGAGACAAAAGTGCAAGGCAACATTACAGTATCCCAATTACCATGAGGCAAAGCATTTGCTAATGGAGCTGAGCTGATATTTAACAGCTGGATCCTGCAGACTAACCAATTTGCTTCCATGATTTTCTGGCTTTCAGCAAAGCCGAATATATTCAGAGCTCTTTTTTTCCCAAAATTCAGCCTCATCCTTGCCCGATTTGTCTGCAAAATCTATGCAACTTCTGCTAAGGTTCTTTGGCAGGAATCCTCCAGGCAGACTTTGCAAGGTATATGTTTTTACCCAGTCCTGATGCATCTCCTGCCCCTTGCTGGCAGTGAGGCTCTGACGCCTTGCCCCAGCTACCTCATGTTGATGATCACATCCCTCTGTGTAAATAAGCTGGTGAAGGGTCTAGGGGACAAGTCTTATGAGAAGCAGCTGAGGGAACTGAGGTTATTTAGCCTGAAGAAAAGGAGGCTGAAAGGAGACCTTGTCACTCTCTACAACTATCTGAAAGTAAGTTATAGCAAGGTGAGCATCAGTCTCTTGTTCCAAGTAACAAGCTATAAGACAAAGGAAAATGGTCCCAAGTTGCGCCAGAGAAGGTTTATGTTGGATATTAGCAAAAAATTTCATAAGGGAAAGGGTCATCAAGCCCTCAAACAAACTTCCCATGGAAGTGGTTGACTCACCATCCCTGGAGTTTTAATAAGTCCAAGTGGCTCTGCACTTTGGCCACAACAACCTCATGCAGTGCTACAGGCTGGGGACAGAGTGGTTGGCCTATCCAGTATCTGAAGGGGGCCTACAGGAAGGCTGGGGAGGGACTATTGACAAGGTCTTGCAATGACAGGACTAGGGCCAATGGGTTTGAACTGGCAGAGGGAAGATTTAGACTAGATGTCAGGAGGAAGTTATTTGCAGTGAGGGTGGTGAGACACTGGCACAGGCTGCCCAGGGAGGCTGTGACTGCTCCCTCCCTGGAGATGTTCAAGGCCAGGTTGGATGAGGCCTTGAGTGACCTGTACTAGTGGGNCTGTGAGGAGAGGCTGAGAGAGCTGGGAGTGTGCAGCCTACAGAAGAGGAGGCTCAGGGCAGACCTTGTTGCTCTCTACAACTACCTGAAGGGAGGTTGTAGCCAGGTGGGGTTGGTCTCTTCTCCCAGGCACCAAGGGACAGAACAAGAGGGCACAGCCTCAAGCTGCACCAGGGCAGGTGCAGGCTGGACGTTAGGAAGAAGTTCTTGAGAGCAAGAGTGGCATTGGGATGGGCTGCTCAGGGAGGTGGTGGAGTCACCATCCCTGGAGGTGTTTAAGAGGAAGCTGGATGAGGCACGTGGTCCCATGGTTTGGTTAATTAGAAGCTGTTAGGTGCTAGGTTGGACTCAATGATTTCAGAGGTCTTTTCCAACGTGGTTCATTCTGTGATTCTGTGATTTAAAAGACATGTAGATGTAGTGTTTAGAGGCTCAGCTTAGCGGTGGACTTGGCAGTGCTGAGTTAACTGCTGAACTAGATGACCTCAAAAGTTTTTTTCCAATCTAGAATATTCCATGATTCTAAGTCTAGGAATCAGAAACGGTGAATCTGCCCTGAACTGATAATGCATAAAGTCACTAAAAGCACTTAGCCACTTGCGTTATCAGTGTCAGGGCATGATTAACTTTGTGTGCCACAGCGAGAGGGAGAGTGGAGGGAGAGATTTTGCGTTTGGTCCTACTCGTCATCAGTCTGATGGACTTCCTAGTGTACCTTGCATACATTTATGCTGCATTTCCCCTTTAGCTTGAGCATGGGGGCTCACCTACAGACCCCATATTTCTGCTGCTCATATCAGCCTGCATGTCGTGCCGCAGCCATCCACCCCAACAGCGGAGAGTAGCCATCAAAAAATGACACATACACTTGGCAACAGGCAATACCAATGTCACCTTTGAAACAGGCAAACAAAGGCTGCAAGAGCAAACAAACAGCCTTTTCCCTGGAAGCAGAGGAAGGCAGCGACTCCAAATCCTGCAATATTGAGTTATCATCTGGACCTGGCTACGTTTCCCTGAGACTTGCTCCTTTTCATCTCAGCCTCTAGCGGATAGGCACCATATGGACACCTTCATGCTGCTGACTCTCTTGCCAGAGGTCACAGTCCTTTTCTTTTCCCCTGCTAAGCTGGGGGTGGTTCCTGGAACCGTCATGGACTCTTCCCATTCTATTTGCCTCTTGAGCTCATTAGCTCTCTGCTGTGCACTGATGTTTTGTGGAAGGACTTCAAGAGCAACCCTGCCAGCTTCAAAGCTGTAGGATATTTTACTAGAATAAAACTCCCCATTGCTGTACAGGGCTGCATTATGCCATGGGCACTAAACTCCCACCAGCATAGGGCTGCCCGTGTATGCCTTTCAGAACAGCCTGCTGATGAACACAGGGGACCCTCCTGCATCCCAGGGGTGAACGGGCCAAGGAGCAAACACAGCACAGGGAGCAGTGCCATGGTCTGCAAGGACAAGGCAGCACCCAGCCCTGGGGACACATAGTCAGAACCGTTGCTTAACAGTGCCTTGGGAGGTGAGGTGTGCATTGCTCATGGGGCTGGCCTCAGCTGAAATCATTTTGTGTTGTCTTTTGATTTCTTTTTTTTTTACCACCCCCTCTTGTTTTTAAGAGAGAAGACTGCAGATCTTGTCTGTCCCAGGAAATAACATTCTAAAAGTGCAATTTGCCTGTCTTGGCTCTCTCACCCTAGCATTGACCTTAAAAATGAACTCCCATGAATAAGTCTAATCCTGTTTTTCATGTTTCCCCAGGCTAATGAATATTTATGAATTGTTTCTCCAGAGCCAAAGCATGACCCTTACAACTAGCCATGATAGTTCAATTCGTTTTCTTGCCAATTCTTCAAATTGGTTTGTTGTTTTTCTTTTTGTTTGGTTTTGTTTTGTTGGGTTTTTTGGTTTGGTTTTTTTTTTTTTGTCATTGTGCTTTTTGAAATTTGGGAGTGGGGGAGAGGAAATCTCAGTCCAGGCTGATTCTTATCGAAGTGTGTGAGGTTTTCTCTTGGTTTTATTTTGTTGGGTTTTGGCTTTTTAACAAACAAAAGCAAGCAAACAAACAAACAAAAAAAACAAAACCCACTCAGCTAGTGCTTGGAGACATTCCAATCGGCTTGAATGATTAATGTGATGCAACTGACTTGTTTTGCATTTGTATTAAAAAAAAAAAAAAATAAGGAAGAAGGAATAAAAAAAAAATAAATCAAGGTGCACAATGCCTGTTTTTCAAACAGCCAGTTAGGTATCTCTGATTGACCATGCCATGTAAGTTTCAAATTGCTCTTTGTGTGCACAAAACGTGTAGCAAAAAAAGAACCATTTCCACAGAGATGAACGGAACAATTGAGGTTAGAGGCACAGGCAAAGAAAGAGGAAATGCTGCCTCTCAGCTGGCTGTGTATCAGGTGATAATCTTTACAAAGACAGGTTTTAATATTGTGCATTTATTTAAGGGAGAAGATTTGTCCTTTTGCCTGCTCTTTATTTAGCTAGTCTAAATTCAGTTTGAATAGCAAAACGGCTTTTTTTCCCAGTTTAGCTACATCACCGAGTCAAGGTCATTTCCCCCAGAGAAAGATGAAGATCTTCTGTAAGAGGGAAAAAAAAAAAATCACTTTCTCCCACTGCTTGATCTACTGAACATCATTAGCCGAGAGTAAGAGATACCTAAACATGCTCTGTGGTGCACTGACTTACATGTGTGGGTTTTGAGCATGAAACAGAAGAAAGTTATGCAGTTATCTCAAGAAAAAAAGACATTCATAGAATCATAGAATGGTAAGGTTGGAAGGGACCTCAAGGATCATCGAGTTCCACTCCCCTGCCATAGGCAGGGACACCTCCCACTAGTACAGGTCACTCAAGGCCTCATCCAACCTGGCCTTGAACATCTCCAGAGAAGGAGCAGCCACAACCTCCCTGAGCAACCTGCTCCAGTGTCTCACCACCCTCACTGTAAAGAACTTCCTCCTAACATGCAGTCTAAATCTTCCCTCTGCCAATTTCTTCATTTCTTCCATTCCTTTAATGGTGTTTGGAAATGTTGTGGAAGATCCATGTCCTGGCTTGCTCAGGCATGATCCCATGGTCCCCTTCCCTCTGCTGGGAAGGGGAAAGCAGAGTTCAGGGGAAAGACAAAAGGCTTGGAGACAGCCACTTTGAGGGTCCAAGGCTTGCCCAGACCTGTTCTTCCCAAATAATGGAAAGCAATCTCCTGACTAATGTGGTCAGGTTTGGCAAAGCGCCATTCTGATTGGTGAATCCCTGTGGCCAAGGGGCCATTACATTTGGGCAAATGATAAATAGGCTCTTGCCACATGCTGCTTTTGCTTTTGCCTGCTCTGCCCTGCCACATTATGCTCTGCTTTGCCTGCAACAACTTTCAAGACACTGACAGAACTCCCTTCAAGTTTTTGGGTACTCTCTCATACTATTTTGTGAGTAAATATTCAAAACCTCTGTGTAAGAAATTCTGTAACTAGATGCCGTTGTGCCTTCTGCCTTAGCATCAGAAAGGAGCCTCTTGAGTCCCCTGGTGGGCAAGCACTATGAAATTAAGAACCTCTTTCCAGTTTTAAGTTTAGTGTTTGTATTTGCTAGTTATCTCTTAAAGTGTTCCAGTTTTACCTGTTCCCTGTGTGTATGAATATCCAAACCCTGCATTTTGAACATTGTAAATAAGTTTTCTGGTGAGATTTAATGTTAATGAACAATTTTCATAGTTATTAACAAGCTTTGCCTGGGTATCAAAATTAATATAGGTTATTAATTTTGCATATTTCATAACAGGAAATATGTGGTGCAGTGAGGATCCTGAGGGACTCTTATGAGCTGCGTGCTTGTGGATTAATAAAGTGTTAAAGAAAGGTGGCTCCATCGATTTGCACCATATGATGCTTCCTGAGTGAGAGTTCAGCTTTTTCTGACATTTTTCATCTCATGTTTTAATAATTTTTGTGTGAGTTTGCTAGCATTTAATAGCACATATTTACCCAGAAATAATAACTGATTGTGCTAAAACTTGTTAGCCTGAGATGTGCCATTGTAATCTTCTCACTCAGAGACTGCTTGGCAAAGCACAGAGGAGCTACCCCCAGTCAGTGGAACTTTCACACCAGCCAAGACATATTACATTACAAACTCCAAAACAACAAAAACTACCATCTTAGTTTTTGCAATTTTTATCCTTACGTCAGTGGAGAGGGAAAAAAATAATTCAAAGCCTGAGAGCAAAACGTAGCCTTGCCCAGGCTGCTATGCTGCAAGAAGACAGACCGCTACCAGGAACCCTGACAGTGTTCCAAGGGTTAAAAGAACTCACAGTATATTCAGGGGTCACTCAGGTCACTCCACATGCTCAGCAATACCCAGGGTAGGGAGATGGGCAAGTGGACTCAGCTGCAGCAGTGAGCCCAGAGGAGGATGGTGGTGCCACAGGTTGGATTGGATTGGAAGGGACTTTTGAACATCACCTGCAGTAAGTAGAGACATCCCCAACCTGGCCTTGACTCTTTCCAGGGATGAGGCTTCTACCACCTCCATCAGGTCACTCAGAGCCCTGTCCAACCTAACCTTGACTCTTTCCAGGGATGAGGCTTCTACCACCTCAGTCAGGTCACTCAGGTTGCTCCACATGCTCAGCAATACCCAGGGTGGGGAGATTGGCTCAGCTGCAGAGGACGACAGTGCTACAGGCTCTCCAGGGCACAGTCTGCTTCCTCCAATGCATTTGAGCAAGAGAGGATACAAGCTGAACCCTGCAGAGGTCAAAGCCATGAACTTCAGTTAGGGTAGCACTGCAGACAAGCACTGGGCAAGAGTCCCTGTTCCCACAGGGGCTTCAGGTAGAGTGCCCCAAGGATGTGACACTACCAGGGCTATCTACCCACCTGAACCATGCATGAGCCCCATGACCACAGGGCACACCTGCCCTGACCAGTCTGGCTGGAGGGCACAGAGCCTCTATGGCATCTCTTCTGCCCATGCATGCACACAGGTGTGTGTATAGATATAAAACACACATATATATTTACATTCACACCCCTCTCAGTCCCTGTCAAGTAAACAAGACCCCAAAATTTTCCCTTGCACAAATACCTGGATAGGGTCTGTGAGGACTCAGTTACTTGTAAATTCTGGGCTCCATTTTACATCCACTGAAAGTTTAAGCAGTGATCTCTGTGAAAATAACCTTTTAGCCACAGTAAGCTCCAAAATACAGGTGGCTCAGCACCTTTGGAGGAGTAGACATGGTCTTCTTGTCTCCACATGCTCACAGGTAAAGAGCATCAGCACTGCTGGCCCAGCAGGTGTTGGTGGAGCAGGGGAGCACTCTTGGAGCTACATGAGGCTTTGAGGAAGGGCCAGAAGAACTCAGACTGGCACATTTGAGAGAATGTGATTGGCATTGGAATGGGCTGCCCAGGGAGGTGGTGGAGTCACTATCCCTGGAAGTGTTTAAAAATAAGGACTGACTGTGGTACTTAGTGGTTTAGTTGATTACATTGCATTGGGTAATAGGTTGGACTTGAGGGTCTCAGAGGTCTCTTCCAATCTAGTTAATTCTGTGATTCTGTGACATGCAGAGCCTGCTGCCAGTGTTTTGAAGAGGCAAAACAGGGCTAAAACAGTCTCCTCTGCCTCACTGCTGCCCAGGCTGAGGAATGAGCAGTGCCTTTATGGTCTGCAAGTAAAGAAATAAAAGAAACTAATAATAATGAAATAAGTCTTTTTGTTTTCCTGTGTCCTTTGCTATCTCAGATCACTGATACCCATTTCACAGGGTGCAGCTCCCCACACCCATCTTCTCTCCCACCAATAAAGACAACTCATTGGGCTCACATGAACATTACCTATGGCTGAAGGAGATGCCCATGTATGTGCTAGCCAGAACCCAACCCTTAATGAACCAGTAAGGAAAAGCACTGCAGAAAGCCCCATGAGATCCCTGCCTGCTCCTCTCATCACACATCAGGCAGCTCCAGCAGCAGATTTGCTGGTTGGCATTGCTGTAAATCAAAGCAGAATTAGCATAATTGTTCAGGTCTGGGGTTTGCTTTTACTAAGGTCATAAACGAGCTGATGACACTGGGATTTTTTTTATACACCACGTTGTAATTGCGCTGGCAGCCTAATTTTCAACAACCTGCTCACCTGTGCAGGGTCACAACTGTGTTAAGGGCAACCTTCTTCACAAGAAAACCAATTGTTCCAGGAAGGCATCTGGATTCAGCGATATTTCTGCCAATCCAGTGGGCTGCCTTTCCTTCTGCCTTCCTTAGGAGACAATCATTGCCTGCTGGGGCTTTATGCATAGATTGCTGACTTGCTGTGCATATACCCATGCAAAGAATGAGCTTTGTAATTTAAATAACAGACTGTGGAATCGATGACAGACACCAACACAGCCATTCACCCAGCTGCAGAAGGCTGCAGCTAAGGCTCCAGCAGGAAGGTGGAGGAAACCTACTGCTTTTTCAAGCACCAGGAACACCCATGGCCATCACATGTAGGACATCATAACTATGCACACAAAAAAAAAAAAAAAAATGCAGAACATAGTGAAAAGCCCAGACTAGGAGACTTAACCTCTCCTATGAGGACAGGCTATGAGATTTGAGGCCAGCAGGGCAAGGGAGGAGATTCTACCCCTTTGCTCTGCTCTCCTCAGTCTGGAGCCCCCAGCACAGGAAGGACATGGAAGTGTTGGAGTGAGTCCAGAGGAGGCCACAAAGATGCTCAGGGGGCTGGAGCAGCTCTGCTATGAGGACAGGCTGAGAGAGTTAGGGTTCTTCAGCCTGGAAAAGAGAAGGCTTCAAGGACACCTTGTAGTAGCCTTCCAGTATCTGAAGGGGCCTCCAGGAAGGCTGGGGAGGGGCCATTGACAAGGTCTTGTAATGACAGGACTAGAAGGAATGGGTTTGAACTGGCAGAGGGGAGATTGATACTGGATGTTAGGAAGAAGTTCCTTGCAGTGAGGGTGGTGAGACACTGGCACAGGTGGCCCAGGGAGGGTGTGGAGCACAGAATGACAGAATGTGATCTTCAATCACATTTGGTGATTCCATGCTCCGTAACCTCCCTGGAGGTGTTCAAGGCCAGGTTGAATGAGAGACCTTGAGCAACCTGTTCTAGTGGGAGGTGTCCCTGCCTGTGGTGGGGGGTTGAAACTGGCTGAGCTTTGAGGTACCTTCCAACCTAAGCCATTTTATGATTCTGTATCCTGCTTTAGCAAAGAAACCTTCTTTCATTTACTCACCTGACTGGATCTTCAGTCCAACTCCGCTGTGGAGATGTTCCTTCTTTCAAGGAGAACAGGGAAATTAAGTGGGATTTAGTAAAATTTAGCCAGTGGAGACTTCAGGGTTCCTGGGAAGGACAGTTGAGGAAGACTCATTCATTCAAGCACAACAACCCCTCTCTGCCAGAGTGGGTCACACCCACCAGCCCTGCCTGCATCAGCAAAGGGCAGCAAGGAATTCCCTCCTCCTCCAGAGCTTTTTACCCCTGGACACTGTGATTTACTCCTCAGCATGGGCTCTTCAGCCAGTGGTGGGTCCCACAGATGCCTGCACTGGTCATCCTGGGGAGCTGCAGTTGGACCTCAGGATTGGGACTATCTCTGAGAAACAGCCCTGTACAAAAGGACCATACTGCAAAAGGTCTGAAAGACCTCCTGGTAGTAGGCACAGAGCTGGGAAGGTCCTTCTGAGGAAGAGTGGTGGTCACAGGTAAAGCTGAAGAGCAGATAGTGAGAGATGAGCATGGGCCAAGGATGGGCAAAGGAAAGCTGGATGATGGCATTGGTCCTGGAGGGGAAACGAGGCCACTGTACGCAGTCAAAATGACAGCAGAAGCACAGAAAATGATTTTAAATACTTGTTCAGGTAAAATAAACCTCCTTAATCTGCTGTGTCTCATTTGCATAACAACAAAGGCTTTATTTTTTTTTCCAGGGCAATAAATACATTTTCTTTTTTGAAAAGAAACAAAGACTCTGACAAGGCCTTTAATCATTAAATCAGTATAAACAACATTATAATACATTAGACTTGGAAATGATAAACTGTGATTATGCACCAGCTAATTAAATTAGTACTGACAGCTTTCAAAGAGTAGGAGAAATAAGCAAAACATATTCCTTACTTTCAGGGATGATTTTTCCTAGAGGTAAAGGCACATAAGAATGAAGAGAGACTGAGAAACTTGGGGCTGCAGAAGAAAAGGCTGAGAGGAGATTTCATCAATGTGCACCAGTATCTGAGGGGTGGGTGTTGAGTCGCTGGGGCCAAGCTCTTTTCAGTGGTCAGCAGCAATAAGCCAAGGAGCAACAGCTACAAACTGGAACAGAGAAGGTTTCACCTCAACATGAGGAGAAACTTCTTTACAACTGAGGGTGACAGAGCCCTGGAACAGGCTGCCCAAAGAGGTTGTGGAGTCTCCTTCTTTGGAGACTTTCCAAACCTGCCTAGATGCATTCCTATGCAAACTACCCTACGGGATCCTACCTTGATAGGGACATTGGACTTGATCTCTGGAGGTCCCTTCCAACCTCTAAAGTTCTGTGAGTCTGTGATTCTGATAAGCTATAAGCACTTTCTGTCTGGGAACAAGGATCCATGCAGGAAAAACCTACATCTGTACCACCACCTTTCCTAACACAAGAAAACCCATTTCTGAAATGGGAGCTGTACCTGGTCAGCTGTGAGTAATAGGCAACAAGTTAAAGTCAAGTCCTCCTTAAAATGAAATCCAAGAAGTATGCACTGGAAAAGATTCACTATAGCTACTGTGCCATGGAGTGAGAGCTACTGGTCTTCTGGCAGGAACTTGAATTCCATTGCTTGGGAAGATGAAAGCCTTCACTCTGCTGGGGAGCAGCATAAAGCCAGGAGTGAGACATGTATTTATTCATGAGTAGCATTAATACCCTTTTGAGTGTTCTTATAATAAGTTAGGGTTGCTATGCAACACACAGGTCCAAACCTGATTCCTGCAACAGCAATGAGGCAGAGCATCTGCTGGCTTTGGTAGGACCTCAAGAGATCTTGCACAGATGCTGATGGCTGCATCCCAGTGCATGTTGCCAAGTGACCTGGGGCCAAATGCTGACTCAGCACCCTGACCACTGCTGCGAGTGGCTGTGTTTCTACCCCAGTGAATAACAGCAGCTGTGGAAACAGAAATGGCTCCCAATCCAAACTCTTGTCATATACAACACTTCTTAAATTGCCAAGATATTACCTTCTACAAATGAGCTTAATCCACGTTAATAACACCAAAAAAAAACATGGTGTAAGAGGCAGTGAGGAGACTGAGGAAAACCTGGGGGGGGAGACAGCTGAAATTTCCCTTTGAAATCTTGAGAGAATTGGGAATTTTGAAATGTTTCAATGAGCTGAAAATAAATTCCACTCATTAATTTTTCTCTCGTTTCATGGCAGGACTCTCAAGCTCTGCACCAGCTTTGTATCTTCTGGACACTTTTGCAAGTGGCTACATTTTCCTCCTGATAAATCTCGATTGTCCTGTGTGCTGTTTGAGGCTAACTGGAATATTTTAATGAAAAAAAAAATAGATTATAGGCTGTGAAAAGCAAATTATGATGATGTCTGCTTCACTCATAGGCTTGCTGAGATGTATAAGAACAAGAACATAAATATAGATAAGATACAGAGAGTCTCTGTTTCTCTAGCTGCTGGTTTGGTCTTGGCCTCTCTGCTGAGTAACCTAACTAACCACTCTGCTTCTAACCTCCCTTGCCCATCCTTGAAGCTCACATGTAAGCCAGATCCTGGGATAAGGTAGAGAGGTGGAAAGAAGGTGGAAGGGTGTTTGGGAGCCCCTCCTGGGGACTCTGATTTCTGGGAGGGGGATCGTGTTTCTGTATTACCTTTAACTTGTATATATCTGTAACTATTCATGTCTGTTGTGTATATCTCTGCTTGTACATTGTGCTAAACTGTAAATAGAGCTCCAGTCCTTAACTTCCAGCTGGCTGAGTCTAGTCTGGGGGATTTTACAAAGTGGGGGGGGNGCACAAATGCTGCTCTCTTAGCTGGGGAAGGTGGAGAAGAAAGTGTCACAGAATCACTAAATTAACCAGGTTGGAAAAGGCCCTAGGATCATTCAGTCCAACCTATCACCCAGCCCTAGCCAATTAACTAAACCATGGCACTAAGTGCCTCATCCAGACTTTTCTTGAACACTTCCAGGGACAGCGACTCCACCACCTCCCTGGGCAGCCCATTCCAATGCCAATCACTCTTTCCATGAAGAACTTCTTCCTAACATCCAGCCTGAACCTGCCCTGATGCAGCTTGAGATTGTGTCCCTCTTGTTCTGCCCCTTGGTGCCTGGCAGAAGAGACCAACCCCACCTGGCTACAACCTCCCTTCAGGTAGTTGTAGAGACAATGAAGTCTGCCCTGAGCCTCCTCTTCTGCAGACTGCACATCCCCAGCTCCCTCAGCCACTCCTCACAGGGCTGTGCTCCAGGCCCCTCACCAGCCTTGCTGCCCTTCTCTGGACACGTTCAAGCACCTCAACATCTTTCTTAAACTGAGGAGCCCAGAACTGGACACAGGACTCAGGGTGTGGCCTGTCCAGTGCTGAGTACAGAGGCAGAATGAGCTCCCTTGTCCTGCTGGCCACACTATTCTTGATGAGGCCAGGATGCCATTGGCCCTCTTGGCCACATGGGCACACTGATGGCTCATGTCACTGATGTCTCTCTTGCATCAGCAGGGCTGCAGAGGAGGATCAGACACTGAGAATAGAAAAGAAACTCTGGTGTGAACATCCCCCACCAGACTGAGGTGTTTCTAGTCCTTGTGGATGGAGCTGGGTTGCCCTTAAGCTGATGGGGTCCTGTCAATCCTCCAGTGACACACAGCTCCTGTGGTGCAGAAGCCTCAAATGAGCACACTGACTGCTCCCCCTCTGAGTATTCCCATCCCCATCACAACCACTGCTTTCTTCATCCTCAGCTGTGCTTACACCTCTGTGTAAGAATACAGCAATGGGCTCTCAGCTGACCCAGCCACCCTTCCCTTTCCAGATCACAGATGTGGAATTTTCAGTGCACACTTCTATATCATCTTTTGCTTCCAGATGCTGAACCCTTCTTATTTGAAAACTTCAATTCAGTGGTTGTGTGCAGGCACATTCCCATAACAATTGGGCTTGAGGTCAACATATGAAGAGAACTTGGGTGGAGCAAAGCCAGGCACCTATGTTTATCTGGAGGAAAGCTGTGGAAGGAGGGGAATCCCATTTCTAGCATCCTTGCTAACAACCTTTTCAGTACCAAATACTAAAACAAATGAAAAATCAGTTTGGTCTCCCATGGCAGCAGCGAGCAGGCTTAGTCATCCCGCACTGTCACAGGTCCTTTTGCTTTAGACCATCCACAGCACAGGAAAATGACTAAGGCTTGCAGGATCAGTCCAAGAGTTTGGCTTATGAGACAGCAATAAAGAGTATTTTCTGTGTTTAATTACTTTGTAATAATGACCTGTGTCATTAGATCAGCATTTGTGTTTGCCACAATGTTCCACTGTTAGGGGTGAAGTGAAAATAAATTCAAAGCCTTCTCCTGACTCTTTGTACTTGGCCACATCACATCCTTGTGAAAATGACTGATCAGTTCATTTGTGCATGAAAGGACAGATAGAGTGTCCTTCCCCAAGGGCCCCTCCTAGCACAGCCAGCATGGGAGCAGAGGTGACTTGGAAAGTGATAATTAAAAGAAAACTTACCCAGGATGAATACATTTAGAGCAGTGTGGGCAGAGGTCTTCCTTCTCCCTCTGCCCTATCCCAGGGCTCACAGCTGGGTGTTTTTAGAAGCAATGTAGCCTCAGATTAGAAGCCCTAGAGATGCTCCTGAGCACATCCAGGGATGCTGTCTGGAGGCCCTTTTCCTCTCTGCAGTTCTCTTGCCCAGTCTGTGAGGGGATGTGGACCCATCAGATCTACTAGGTTTGAGACACTCAACTTTAGGAGCCACTGAAGTCAACTTTCTGACCTTCTAACATGCATCAGTTAGACAAACCGATCGTAGAATAGCCAAGAAGTATAACCAGTGCCAGAAAAAGTCCTGCAGCCAGCAAGATTCTCCTGCATATTTTATCTTATAATCCACTGCGCTGATACTTAACCACCACACCAAGCAGGTGGAAGTTTGAGGGCCATTGAGCACTGTGAATTTTCCCAATGCATCACAATTACCAAAACACCTGTGCTAAATAACTCTGCGCTGAGGCACTGTGAAAATTCACAGAGTGCTCAATAGCCCTTGAAATTTCTCATTTCTAACCAGCAGCCGAGTGGCTGAGTGCTCACACATCACACCCCAGCACAACCTGCATAAGGACACTAGTTCAAGACCCTCACCAAGGCCCTTTTCTCCTCTGCTGGAAATTACTTGGTCCCTGTGATTTTTCAGGCTGCTCCTACTTTGTCTCTACAATTACACTCACCTGGAGCCGATGAACTTTTGTGTGAGTAGACTCCAAACCCTGCCAAGCTCCCCAGCTCCACTGTCCCTCTTCCCAGTGCAGCACAGCTGCCTGTCTCAGGACCTTCCTTCTCTTCTGGCATAGCTGGGACAGATGCTAAATTACAGGCAGAAAAACCCCTTGGACTACGAACAAGCTAACACCAAGATTATGACTGGCTTCTGGGGTGATGAAAAGCTCAACATGAGCCTGTGGTGTGCACATGCAGCTCAGACAGCAACTGAGTCCTGGGCTGCAGCAAGAGAAACGTGGGCAGCAGGGCAAGGGAGGGCATTCTGCTCCTTTGCTCTGCTCTCCTCAGACCCCATCTGGAGTCCTGTGAGCAGTTCTGGAGCCCTCAGCACAGGAAGGACATGGAAGTGTTGGAGTGGGCCCAGAGGAAACCATGAAGATGCTCAGAGGGCTGCAGCAGCTCTGCTCTGAGGACAGGCTACAAGAGTTGGGGCTCTGCAGCCTGGAGAAGAGAAGGCTTCCAGGAGACCTTACAGTAGCCTTCCAGTATCAGAAGGGAGCCTACAGGAAGGCTGGGGAGGGACTATTGACAAGGTCTTGTAATGACAGGACAAGGGGCAATGGGTTTGAACTGGCACAGGGGAGATTGAAACTGGATGTTAGGAGGAAGTTCTTTCTAGTGAGGGTGGTGAGACACTGGCACAGGGTGCCCAGGGAGGTTGTGGCTGATCCCTCCCTGGAGGTGTTCAAGGCCAGGTTGGACAAGGTCTTGAGTGACCTGTAGTAGTGGGAGGTGTCCCTGCCTCTGGCTGGGGGTTGGAACTAGATCTTTGAGGTCCCTTGCAACATTACCATTCTGTGGTCCCCTGCACTCCACATGCCATTCTCATGGGGACACCAGAGAGGGACTAGGGGCTCAGTTTGACCCTAGATGCAGCCGCAGTTGAGGACATGTTCAACTCCTGGATGCACAGAACAAGGCAGGGCTCAGTGGATGGCCAAAAACTCTTTAGTTATGATAGAAGACATAAAAGATGACATAAGGCCCTGCTGCATGGGGTGAGAAAAGAGGACAAGAACAAATTGGAGAGGTTTCAGCAGGCAGAAGCAAGAAGAATGAGAAGCTGATAAACCTTCCTTAGAGTGGGGAACTAGAAACATTCAATCTATTTAGTCTGTCCCTGGGAAGGTTAAGAGGTGACTTGAGAATGGTCAGTAAGTGCCTACACAGAGAGAGGAGTTATATGATGAGGCTCTTTAATCTGACAGACAAAGGCATCTTGAGAGCCAGTGGCTGGCAACCAAAGGCATTTCTTCAGAGAAATGGAACTATTCTTGGTGCAGAACAGTTAAGGTAATTAATTAACCACTGGAACAATTTACCTGAGGACGTGACAGATTCTCTGTCACTTCAGCTCTTTAGATCGGACCTCTGTGGGATATTTGAACTCCACCAGAGCATCTAGGTTTTGAAGTGGGGAGGAAGGGAGGTCATACAGGAAAAATCACTGGTATGGGCTGTTGTGGGCTCCTTCTGCAGAACAGCTCCAGAGATCTTTGGAAGCCAGACAGCGACAGCAGCCAGCTGCTGCTGCGTTAGATACAAAACCAGCAGGGAAGTAAAAGCACAAAGAAGCGAGAATGGTTTGGAAAATATAATGCAGATGTCCCTCAAGCCTTACAGGGAAGCCCAGGGCTGTGCCCCGCCTCTGCTCTCTACCACTTTGCTGCTCAGAACAGAGCAGAGCAGAAGAAAACCATCTGCTCACAGACGGATGGAGGCTGAGCATGGCCCCTCCACGTCTCAGTCCTGCCGCTCCCAGCAAGGGCTGTGATTTCCATAGGTCTAGTGCTCACCGGCAGCCTCCAGCTCACCCGTGGCACTGCAGAGCATCCCTTTGGCCTTGCTGCTGAGGCTTTGTGCTTTCCTGAGCAGCCATACACACAACAGCGAGTGACTGCCCTCAGCAAAGGGCCTTTATCTTTAGAAAGGCTGGAGGCAAGAGTTCAGATTAGAAATGCATGTTAATAAAGTGCCCTGATTTTCCACAAGCAAAGACAATGTCCATATCATCATTTCCTATAGCTTCTCAAGGCAGCTCACAGCAGGACCTCAGCTCCTCAGTGCTGCCCCATCACCTATTTGTAGCAAGTGGCCGTGATAATGAAGCTGAACCTCTATAGCAATCTACTGATAGAGGAACTATAAACACAATTTTCAGGGTTGCTTAGCTCAGTCACTAGAAGGTTCACTGCATCCTTACCAACCTCCAGCTGCAATCCAGATCATTTTTTAAGAGAGAACATTTTAGAAGACCTCGGCCTTTATGTTACATTTTATATTTTAGGAAAAAAAGCCCTTGTTTTGGAGCCCTTGACACAAATAAGAGGTGGATTACAATGGCCCAAATTTAAATACATTTTAGAGTTAGCGCTGTTTAAATATAATTACTTTTTGGTACGTCAGCATAAGAATTTTAGCATGAAAATCCAGTTTTCTTTTCTTATGTGGTTCTCTAGTATTTAATACCCCAGACACTTCTGATTATAAAATGATATATTTATATCAGACAGGAAGGATCAAAAGCTGACTGCACAGGCACACTATTCCCACACCTTTCCTTAAGTGATCCATCACATACAGACTCCAACCAGAGGGCAAAAGGACCAAGAAAACCAAGCTCTGGAAAGTAACTCTCTGCTTAAATCACAATTAATGAGGCTGCCCGAAGGATTTCCACCTTCACAAAAGCAAGTGGAAAACCCCAAATACTCTAGGCAGTACATTCAGATGCTGTGCTGAGAGGCAGTGAGCTCCACCTAATCCCCAGCAGCAGTTGCTGAGATCCCCTCTCTGTGTGGGGATGCTGCATGGCTATGCAGGCTACTTCTCAGGGCATGCACAGCCTGTGGTGCCTCAGGGGGTGCATCGGGAAAACTGTGTCCAGCAGGTCTAGGGAGGTTCGTCTCCCACTCTACTATGCCCCTCGTGAGACCACACCTGGAATACTGTGTCCAGTTTTGAGCTCCCCAGTTCAAGAGAGACAGGGACCTGCTAGGAAGAGTCCAGTGGAGAGCCACAAGGATGATTGGGGAACTTGAGCATCTCCCCTGTGGAGAGAGACTGAGAGCCCTGAGGCTGGTTAGTCGGGAGAAGACTAATATCATCAATGTGTACAAATATCTGAGGGGTGGGTGTTAAGTGGCTGGGGCCAAGCTCTTTTCCATGATCAGCAGCAATAAGCCAAGGAGCAACAGCTACAAACTGAAACACAGAAGGTTTCACCTCTGCATGAGGAGACACTTCTTTACAGTGAGGGTGACAGAGCCCTGGCACAGGCTGCCCAGAGAGGTTGTGGAGTCTCCTTCTCTGGAGACTTTCAAAGCCCACCTGGATGCATTCCTGCGTGAACTACCCTAGGGGATCCTGCCTCATCATGGAGGTCAGACTTGATGATCTCTGGAAATCCCTTCCAACTTCTAAAGTTCTGTGAGCCTGTGCAGGCTCCAGCTGCACTGTCACAAGCAGAGTTCCTTCCAGCCTTACTGTCCTTCTACTGCAGTGGATCCTCAGATAACAGGACTATGTCACCTCGGTGCTGCTTCACAAATTGTTGCACAACTGCTCAAGCAGTAAAACAATTTAAGCTTTCCATATATTTTGGTGTATTTGTTGTCAGCAGACAGAAAAACAAAAATATGACACTACCTGCTCTATATTATAGACTTATTTCCCTGACTGCCCAGGCTTTATTTTTCCTTAAGCAACTTTAAATGGGTGATGTTGTAATCAGACACCAAATAACTACAGTATTGCAGCCAAAGACCATTGCAGACTCTCCAGAAGTCCCATGACTTCACTATGATGCACAGAGAGGAATAATCCAACTCCCATTATAATTATAACAAATCCAAATTACCTGAACCATTAAGTCAATGTCAATACAAGTGACTCTCAAATACCTGAATTGGAAGGCTTCCACAGATGCTATTCCCTCTCCAGGAGTGAGAGACCACTCTGAATGTCAGTGGAAGGTTGTTTTGTTTTTAATTTGCACCTGAGTTTTATTTGGCTGGCTTCTAAATTATTCTCTCCTCCTTTCTGATTAGGAGAGCTTTCAGATCTTACACAGAGGGCTCTCAGGCTCTTTGGTTGTTCAAGAGTTTTTCTTAATAAAATTCAAACAAACAAACAAAAAACCCAAAAGCAAAACAAAAAGGTCACACACACATAACATAAAAAAAAAGAAAAAGCCTTCTCACATCTGCAAAGAGAAATGCAGGAAGACAGCCAAAAATCAGATCATGAGCATTAACATTTAACTGTCGCTGTATTTCACTGTGTGCCTGCACATGTCTTGTATCAAGACAGACACCCTTATGCTCCATGTCCCCTGGAAGCAGACAAGTACACATGCTTCACTCATAATTAATGGTCCTGCTTTTCCAACAGCACTAACAACTGCATCTGCTTCTGTCTGTGGAGGATTTGACTCTCAAGGTTTGGCTTCACCAGCCTAACGCTCTGCCTGCAAAATAGCCACCTAGGGCAGGCTGGAGCCAGGCTTTGTCACCTGGACCCCAGAAGCAGCCAGTCCAAACACACTTGTTCTCTGAAATTGAACCATAGAATCATAGAACGTCAGAGGCTGGAAGGGACTTTGAAAGACCACCTAGTCCAGCCTCCCTGCCAGAGCAGGATCACCCAGAGCAGATCACACTGGAATGCATCCAGCTGGTTCTTGAATATCTCCAGAGAGGGTGTGCTGGTTTGAGGCTAATTGGAATTTTTTAATTTAAAAAAAAAAAACAAAACTNTCTGTCACCCTCACATGGAAAATATTCCTTCTCAGGTCCACATGGAACCTCTCATGTCTCAACTTCCACCCACTCTCCCATGTCCTGTCATTGGGCATCACTGAGAAGAGGCTGGCTCCATCCTCCTGGCACTCACACCTTACATATTTATAAACATGAATGAGGTCACCTCTTAGTCTCCTTCTCTCCAAGCTAACAAGCCCCAACTCCCTCAGGCTCTCCTCACAAGGAAGATGTTCAAGTTCCTTAGTCATTGTTGTGGCTCTGCACTGGACTCTCTCAAGCAGCTCCCTGTCTTCCATGAACTGGGGTCCCCAGAACTGGACACAATACTCCAGATGTGGCCTCACCAGGGCAGAGTAGAGAGGCAGGAGAATCTTTCTCAACCTACTAACCACAGCCCTTCTAATTCGCCCCAGAATGGCATTGGCCTTCCTGGCCACGAGAGCACACTGCTGGCTTACGGCCATCGTTCCTTCCACCAGGACGCCCAAGTCCTTCTCCCCTTCACTGCTCTCCAGCAGGTCAGTCCCCAACCTATATTGATAACTGGGATTGTTCTTTCCTGGGTGCACAGCTCTACACTTGCCCCTGTTGAACTTCATTAAATTCCTCCCTGCCCAACTCTCCATCTTAAGTGTCTCTGAACAGCAGCACAGCCCTCTGCTGTAAGAGCTGCTGCTGGCTTTGACGCCCATTTCAAGTGCAGTGGGCTTGGCCTCCAAACACTCAGATGTCCGAGGCATTTAGGATTGGGACTAAGACTTGTTGATGCCTGAAGCAACCTGAGAGCCCTCAGCACCCCTGCTGAACTAAATGACTATGTTATTTTAAGCCATGGTATGGCTCAGAGGCCAGGTAGATGCACATCACCATTAGCACAGAGTTGAGTCTCCCCCCATCCGGTCAGCGCTTCGGCTCTCAGCAGGACAGCAGCAACGCTTCTGGCAGGTAGGTTGCTACTAAAAGGCAACAAAAGCCACCTGGAACTGGGCTGATTGGTTTTATTTTGTTGTTAACTAGTTCATGGAGTGAGATATACCTTAGGGGTATTAGTTCTACTGAGGCATCCAGAAAGAAAGCTTCCCAAAGCAGGTTCTCTGCTGCCAGAGGACTCCAGTGAGTTTTGGGGGGTTTTAAGAGGACACAGAACTGTTGGCCAATGTAGACTCACCTTGAAGGTAACTCCATTCATTTTTGGGATGACTTTTATTTGTCCTTCTCTCCATGTAGCAAGACAGATCTCTTTTGGTCCTTCTCAGGAGGCTTCTCAGCAAGGAAAACAAAAGCTTGGCTGCACCAGAAAGCAACAAGTGCTCTGGATGTGACCAAGGAGATCCTTCTGTGCCAGGATCTTTCACAGCTGGTGACCCCAAAGTTGGTGCAGGCAAATAAATGCTGGCAGTTGCCCGCAAAGGCAGCCTTCACCTCAGCCTAGGAGATTGCTCACCATTGTTCATCGTGCCCCATCTTGACCATTTATCCTCCAATAGACAACCCATCATAATTCTTTATTCAGATGGGAGGAAAAAGAATACAAAAAATAAGGCATGTCTTTCAACCTCCCTTCCCCCAACAGCTACCATCATCTAGATGCTCATGGAATTCCACCAATAATGTAAACTAAAGGGCTCTATAGATCACAAACTGCCACTAAGGCAGAACAACTCTGAGAACAGCTCTTCATTTCCAGAGGTGCTGAGGGGCCTAGTACAAGTACTAACATAAAAGTGCCCCCAGTAAAGCAGTGAGTTGAAATGTGCCCTGGGCCATGCCTATAACCTAGAACTGTTTTTTTCCCCATAGTTACTCTGCAAGTTTTATTTTCCTTCTCCACCCATCAATTAAAGTTACTCTCTGCAGCAAGGAGTGCCCATAGGCACACCAATATTTCCTTCTTTAGTTCCAGGAAAGCATTTTGCAGAGGGGAGATGCCCAAGTATAACATCCCCCACTACAGAAACTAAGCTTCTTATTCAAGAAGACCCAAAAAGGGTCTAAAAGACTTGGACAAAGGAAAACACCTTAGTAAGTTTGTTCTGATTTTACCCCGGGCAACATGTTTCTCATTTTGCATGGTTCTCCCTTACTTTGGAGTGATCTATGAAAACTTCTGAAGGGATGCCATGGAAGGAACAAAGCTGGAGAAAAAAGCCAAACTAACAACCCCCTAAAAAAAACCAATAATGAAAATGACCAAGCCAAACCAAACAACCAAAACCAAACAAAACCCCTCAAACAACAGAAAAACAAAAAAAAAAAGGGGGGGGGGGGGGAGGGGAAATAAAATAAGAAGAGGAAACACCAAGCCAAGCCAAATATCAAATATCAATCTACTTTTGTGTGCTTTGTTTCATTAAGTTTATTTTATGATTCATTGGTGACAAACGGGTGGATAATGAGGACTTGCATCACTAACCCCCGTCCTCTGTGTGCTTAAGAAATCACTCATGCTCCACAAGGAAGGGGTGAATAAGAAAAACAAAGCCCTCTCATTTGCAGCGGTCATGAGTGGAGATCTCTCAAGCAGTGCTGAACTGATAGCTCTAGCAGCGAAGCACTCATGTCACTGCCAAGGCAGATGAGCCCTGTGGAGACAGCCCAGCCCATTGCATTCAAGTCTGCCAAGGTGTCCTGAAAGCACATCTCTGAACATGTGCTGGCTTGGGGGAAACTGCCTTCCAGGTAGATGGCCCAGGAGACACCCATGTGCCAGCACATCTCCCAGGCAGCACTGTCAAGCTTACCTTAAACGTCACAGGATGGCAAATGTCTGAGACTGCAGAAGTCTAAGCACTTAACTCATTGATCCTGGTGATGGTCCTTCAGCTCAGGATCAGGTCTAGCTTCACCAGGGATTACCCAGGCCTCTTTTCATGTCACAGATCAAGATCTCCAGGTTTTACAAACACAAGGCAAACATCCCCTGTCACAAACTGCTCATGTTTCAGATTGAATGTGTCAAGTTGACAAATGCAAAGGGGAAGCAAGCAGAGGGTGGCATTGTATTAAAGCAAAACAGGTTTTGCAGATGAGTTTGTTTCCTACTCAGTGTGACCCCTCTTACCAAGGAATTACAGCATCTTTCTGGTTTACTTAAGTTTGTTAATATTTCATTCAGAAGTGGTTCTACAAGGAGTCAGATCTCTGTGAAGGCATTAGACTTCCTAAAATTCAAGACTTCTACATGCTAATCCCTGGCTGTACCTGTCACCTGTCTCCTTCAGCCAGCATCATGAAACACCCAAGGGAGGCACAGAGCCATCACACTTCCCTTCCCACCACACTGCCCTGCTAGCAAGAGTTGCTTCAGTGACAATAACTGCTATGGTGGAGAGGGCTTCTCCTCTCTGTAAGGAAAATTAGTCTGATCTAGAAGTTTGTTCACAACAGAGACAGAGGAGTCCTGTAAAACTTTATTCAAATATAGGGACAGTCCATGGGACGGATCCCTGTGGGGTCTCTCCAGTTGCTGGGGGACAGAGTTTCCCTTTTATCCTAAATTCCTGCACACAAATTTCCCTCTTCCTTTGCCCATTGGCTGAGGTACTCAGGATTTACAGTCTTCCTGATATACCTACTACATGTACCCCCTTTACATGTAACCCTCCTGCATCACACATCCTATGTTCATTTAAATTGGCTTCTTCATTTCTCTGAGCAAAGAAATTAATATTCAGTAGTCTATGGAGCCTGTGCTCTGTCCTAAAAGTTCAGAAGTTCAGGAGGTGTTCAATGTCTGCTATCTTCAGACAGCCCTCCCCAGCAACACATAGAGGGGGCCCTTGGCAGAGGCCCGTTGTGATTTATAGGCACACAGATGAGGTGAACTCTCTGATTCTTTCTTTGCTATTTCCATTCTCTCTCCACAATTCTTCATTTGCAAAGACACTACCCATCTTAATCCTCTCACCTATGACAAGCAGGGGAAAAAAGCACCCAGTATTGAAGAGCAGGTATGCTGCAGGTGTAATGATAAAGACAGGAGCTTGGCAGAGCACAGGAACAGCACATATTCCTAAAGCAACAGTGCAGACTTTTATGCTTTCACTCCACATCGGTGCACAAGTGTCTCAACCCCACTCCTAGGATCACACAAAGCCTTTGGTTGAAGATTCGAACCCTCGGCAAATTGGTAAACAGGATCATGACACAGTCTGCTCTCTCACAATCACTACACCAGCTGATGGGGAAGGAGTTGCATGGTGAGAGGTGACTCAGGGGGATGCTTCATGGCACCGTGGCCATTACAGAGTTGGGGAACTTGTCCCTGCTGACCACCTTCAGCTATTTACTTGGTGAATCTCTGCCAGCTATGCAGGGGATGAAGCCTAGCATGCACTTCATCCCTTCTCAATGCAGCCAACAGGAAAGATTTCCACTTCTACTGACTCCCAACAGCCTCTAAGCAGTTTTTTTTCTTTAACATGTTTCTCCCCCTTTACTTTCTAACAAATTCCAGTTCTACAGGAACTTCAGTGTGAGAGTGTAGGTTCTTTTCCACTATAAGACCCCAGTAATAAAGAAACAGTCCTTATTGAAGCCTGCATCTCCCCCATCTCTGTTGAAGCAGGATTCTCCTGTGAAAGGGAAAGCCATGCAAGTTTACCAGCTTTTACTTTTCTGGTCATCCTGTTAGCACACATTACAGTTTCATAGAATGGTGTAGGTGGGAAGGGACCTCAAAGATCATCTAGTTCCAACCCTCCGCCATAGGCAGGGACACCTCCCACTAGAACAGGTCACTCAAGGCCTCATCCAACCGGGCCTTGGACACTTCCAGGGAGGTTGTGGGGCACAGAATCACTCAACATGATCTTTGATCACTTTGGGTGATTCTGTGCTCCACAACCTCCCTGGGAAACCTGTGCCAGTGTCTCACTACCCTCACCGTAAAGAACTTCTTCCTAACATTTAGTTTAAATCTCCCCTCTGCCAGTTTCCCGCTCATTAATCCTGCGAAGGAGCATTTACAGCGTATTTAAAATGCTTTCCCTCCTTTACTAGCTCCCTGTGGTGCCGTCGAGTTTCTGATCTGAAGAGCAATCAATAAACAAGCTCCGGCATCCGCCGGGGTTCCTAGGCTGCCCAATTAGAGCAGCAAACCTCGACATGCTGCTTTATTATACGGCGACAGCCGTCAGCTTTGGTGCAGCTCGCAGTGCCTGATGCCGGTTTTAGATGTGTTTGAGTAACAAAGCAGCATCGGCCTGGGAAGTCAGCAGGGCTGTTCTGTGCCAAGCTACAGACAAATTCACTGGCTGGGGACCAGAGCCTCGGTCACGGAGTGCTTTTGCCAACTGGTCACGCGTGAGTCGATGGCCATGGCAGAGCTTTAGCGGCTCCAAACAGCAAGCAGGCAGACTCCTGGCTTGTCAAAGATGTCGTACAGAAAAGAGATCATAGAATCATACAATGGTACGGTTGGAAGGGACTTACAAGGATCATCTAGTTCCAACCCCCTCCAATTTGTTCTTGTCCTCTTTTCTCACCCCATGCAGCAGGGCCTTATGTCATCTTTTATGTCTTCTATCATAACTAAAGAGTTTTTGGCCATCCACTGAGCCTTGCATTGCTCTGTGCATCCAGGAGTTGAACATGTCCTCAACTGCTGCTACATCTAGGGTCAAGCTGAGCCCCTAGTCCCTCTCTGGTGTCCCCATGAGAACGGGATGAGGAGTGCAGGGAACAGTAAGGTTCGAAGGGACCTCAAAGATCATCCAGTTCCAACTTCTTGCCATAGGCAGGGACACCTCCCACTAGTACAGGTCACTCAAAGCCTCCTCCAACCTGGCCTTGAACACCTCCAGGGAGGGAGCAGCCACAACCTCCCTGGGCAACCTGTGCCAGTGTCTCACCACCTTCACTGCAAACAACTTCCTCCTAACATCAGTCTAAAGCTCCCCTGTGCCAGTTCAAACCCATTGCCCCTTGTCCTGTCATTGCAAGACCTTGTCAATAGTTCGTCCCCAGCCTTCCTGTAGGCCCCTTCAGACACTGGAAGATTACTCTAAGGTCTCCTGGAAGCCTTCTCTTCTCTGGGCTGCAGAGCCCCAACTCTCTCAGCCTGTCCTCAGAGCAGAGCTGCTGCAGCCCTCTGAGCATCTTCATGGCCTTCTCTGGACCCACACCAACAGTTCCATGTCCTTCCTGTGCTGGGGGCTCCAAAACTGTACACTGTACTCTAGCATGAGCATCTGCTAATGCTAGCAGTGAAAAGAGTTGCTTGGCCAGCCTGAATCAGGTCTAAAGGGCCTGTGGAGACAAGAAGAGCCACGTAGAGGGGTTCTGCCTGCCTCTCCCACAGCCACAGGGGTCCATACCATCTGGCAGACCCGTGCTGGTAAGCACAGCAATTAGTGAGAAAGAAGCAGGACAGGATAGAAAGTGTCAGTTTGTAGGTAGCTGGAAAAATGAATCCCATCTCACCAAAATGAGGTTTTTAAATGCATTTGAAATGAAAAGTGAGTTAACCGTCCAAAGGTGTGGATGATACACTAATGAAATTAGAGTGGCAACTACTAATGTGTTTTCCTACTTCAGAGTTGGTTTGGGAGTTTCCAGAGGTTTACTGATTTGTTGATGTTTACATGAAAGAAAGGAACATCATCAGAACTGGAAGCACTGAATACTCAGATATTAGGAGAAGGGACTGCATCCTAATACAGCTCCATGCAGGATTGGCAGCTCCAGTGTGGACTACAAACAGACATATCTGTGCCTCACTGGGATCAGAAAATGCATTTGGATATTTTTCAGCAGCACAGACTCAGATGATCACCCTGAAGGAAGCACAGCACAGAGCCAGACCTTTCACAAACAGCACTCTGCTTTTTGCTAACAGCCTTAAATCCTTCTTAACCACACAAGTACAAGAAACAGATTTGGAAATAAAGGATGATGGTGGTCACAGCAAGGGATAGCATTATTCTAGGTGATCCTCCCCAGGGAGTGCAGCAAGGATCATTAGAGAGCTTGTTTGTGCTTATTTAAGGCTCCCTAACTCTACCAGGAGCCCAGTTGACCTGCTGTTACCTGGTGGGTAAGCACCGAGCAGAAAGACTCATTACCCTAAGCTAAGGCATTGCAGGTCACTGTGCCTCCTAAGAAGTAAAATGACAAGAGAGTCATTCCTGAGAGCAGCAACCATTTTGCATACAGCAGGTCTCATCTGAGCTATTTGGCTGATACAATAAATAGCCAGCACTAACCAGCTGCCAGCTTAACACCAGCAAAAATATTAATTCCCTTTTTTGGTCCTATTTTTAAGCACTGACATTATGAGGAAAGACACAAGGGACTTAAATCCGTGGGAAGTCTTAAACAGAGAGCACGTTTTGTCCACCTGCATTTTCCAGATAACACTCTAAATTTCCAGCTTTTCTGATTTATTCCCATTCAGTTTTCTACTGTACTACCCACCCAACGAATGGGATGTTAGCAGGGACTAGGCAGAGCCACAGATACTTCTCACGGGTAGCTACAGCATCCTCCAAATGAAAGTCTCTTTTCATCTGCTGAAAGGCTCACTCACTCCCGCAGTTTTGCATCCCTCTCCTAAGTAGCTAAGTGCTTCCTCCTGGTTTCCTTCAGGTGATGCACTTCACACTTGATCTGTCTCCATTAGCAACCTGGATACTTCTAATAGATGTTTGTTTAAGGTTTGTTTTTGTTTTGTTTTGTTTTTTTTCCAAGTCATAGAGTATTCAGATTGGCAGCTGCACCCTAGAAACACTCCCAGAAAGTTTAGTGGTAAATGAACACAAAGGAAGTAATTAAACCAAAGGGAGTCCTGGTAGAGATGAGACATGCAGGAGAACGAGGCAGCCCCATCAAAAATGCTGCTGTTGGCCAAAGATGTGTTCAGAGCAGAAGGGAGACAGCCCTAAGTCTTTTGAAGAAAAGCCACGTGCAGCTGTAAAGAAGAGCAGCTGCCCTCCTCAGGTAGCATCTGAAAGAGAGAGAGAGATTTATAGACATTTTCCTTAAATTCTCTGTGTTCTATGACTGTGATTTGCTGTATTTTTGCTTGAGCAAGGCTGCTGCTCCAGGCCAAACAGTGCTGCCAGGAAATTACACCTCCCCAGAGGCAGTGCATAGCTGTTTGTCAAGGCCCTTTCACACCTCCCTGGGAAGCAGCTGGTGCTGCCCACACCCTGAGAAAGGCTCCCATAGCTCATGAATCACTACCTTGATTAAGCCTGGCAATTCCTACCAAGCTGGACCATGACAGACATGCTCTGGAACCAGAAGGTGCATAGCAAAGTCTGGGCATGGAGTTTGGGCTACATCATGCTAGAGGTCTGCAGGGTGCAGCATCAATGTGAGCCTCTGTTCACACAAGTTTTGAGAAACGCTAACTGGCATTTCACCCAAAAGCTCTCCCAGATTAGTAAACTGGTGGTGGCCACTACTGAAGCGGCCCCAGGACCATTTTGTTCCAGGGTCCCACTCCTCCCAGGATGATCTTTCTCATTCACAAAGCCTGTGCCACAACTCTCCTTCCCTCGGTTTACTGCAGCAAAGCAAAAGCTGAAGAGTAACAGACACCCTTGCAACGAGGTGTTGCATCTGCCCAGTGCTGGCACAAGGTTTGGGCTGGGCCCAGAGCCCTTAGAACTCGAATCCCTGGCTCCCCCAGAGCCCTTAGAATCTCTCTGTGTTGAAACTCAGCCAGTACCTGAACCTGGTGGCAGGATGAAGGGTTCCTCTCTAGCAGAGGGTTGGTCCCAGGGCTGTGCAATGGGTTAAATAAAGGTGTAAGTGCCTCGCTGTGAAAGGCCTGAAGCACTGGTGGCTTCCCCTGCTGTTGAAATAGCCTCATCTTCTCCATCCATATTGAGCCCAAGCCACACGGATCTGAATCTTTGCTGAACACAGCTCTAAACAAGCAAATCCATCACTCTCCATCGTACAACATGTCACTGCCCACTGAGCTGCCATTCCTGCTTCCTCTGGCCCCTCTCTAACAGGCTCATAGTGGCATTTAATGGTGAAGGGTACAGATGGGAGCCACCACGCGTGTGTGTCCCAGAGGGGTCACCAGGCCCTGCAGACAGCGCCCCACAGCTCTGCACGCCAGCGGCAGCGGCGAACTGCAGCACTTCACTCGGCACTAACGACCACGACAAATCGCTGACAGTGCTCTGCTGGTTGTCACCGAGCTGCCCTGACAATCCCGGCTGTTACAAGCCATGATGTGCTAGGGACAGGGAAGCATTAGTCGTTCCTATCCACCAATGCCAACCAAATCCTTCATCCTCCTCTTCTTCCCCCCACTGCCTGCAGTGTAGCTGTGAAAGTGAAGATTACTCTGTGCTGCTGAGACCACCTACCCATGCTGCAAAGGGCAAGAGAAAGAGGGTGCTGGGATATAGCATCCTGTCCCCTCCACTGAAGAAATATCTCCATGGATATTTCTTTGTGGCTCCGTAGAGACTGAGCCACTTTGTAGGAAGACTTGGTCATGATTCGTGGGTTGCAGACAACCACTGTAAGGAGCTAAGCCACATGCAGCATCCTGCTCCCTTTCCCACACGAGAATGTCAAATACCACTGTAGACACTGCAACATCCAGTCAGGCTGGAGCAAGAGCTGTCTGCTGCTGGAACCAGGGACTTGTCTACAGTAGGGAAACTGATAGGTACTGAAAGAAAAGGCATGACACTGCCACATGCAAAGTCTATCCCACTCTATGTGCAACTTAAACTTGCACCCTGAAGTGACCAGACTTGCTAGGAGAGGGAGGATCATGCCAAGGCTAACCCAGAGTATGCCCTGGCAGCCCTACAGCTGTGCAGTGGCTGTGCTTTAACTTCCACATAGAATTAGCATCTAAGGGAAACACTAATGACCAGCTTACAAATGCTCTTAGGCCTCTTATAAGACCTGACATGTGCCTTGCTAGTTAGTCTTACTCCCTCATCCTGTAAGCCCTGTGTCAGCTTTTATTACTGGGGCTAGAGTCACATTACATCTGTGTATTAATTAGTAAGTCAGAAATTTTTCTCCCCATCAGCTTGTAGTAGCTCATTCTGGGTCTATGAGCATTTCCAAGGCAGAGAAGAAAATACAATGCTCTGCAGGAGAGGGAGAAATACCTGGCTGGCTGGCTGGCAGAGCTGCCAGTATTTCTGGGGTCAGAATACACTGAGATGTGTTTTGTGGCTTTTTTCTGAGGAGGTCAGATGCCATGCCACTTTAGGTGGGTTAAAGGTCTGCATTCATGTACCTCATCTTTGTTTTCTGTGAGCTGCTCTCTGCTGTTAGGGCCTGTGGCTGAATCAAGCATTGGTGTAGTGGAGCTTCCCCTTTTGTGCAATTAGCTCAACGTTTCTGGAACAGCAGCATGGCCTCTTCAGCAGGAGGTCTTTACACACATCATTAACCAGACCTTAGCTCTAAAGGGCTGAGTAATGGAAGCCCACCACTTTAGGCTGCCTGGGGACCTGGCCCCAAGAGCTCAGCAGAGGAGTGCAAGACTTCTACTGCTGGTGTAGGCATCTGTTCAACCCAGCCTGTATGTCAGCAGGAGTCTGCGGGAGGGTTTCCATTCCAGCTGCCAAGAGAGCAGCATGGAAATCTGCCCCAAAACCAAAGAAAGGTTGCTGTGAGAGGGCTGGGTCCTCTTCCATGCTGCAAAGGCAGGTAGTTCCCCACCTCCCTGTCCTGTAAATGTTCTGCCCCAGGGTGAACATAAGTCATAAGCACAAGAGAAATGTAAACCCTGAGTGATGAGGAGGGAGAAGGGATCAGACACCTGAGCTTCACTCTGACATAGGAGGTGGGATAAGAGGCATCTGAAAAGATGGATTTAAGAGACAAATTGCAAACACCCAAGAGCAATTTAAGCTTCCCACCCCACACAGCTCAGTCCAAGAGGCCATCGACTGTTTCCAGAAATCCCTGGGAGAAACAAACTGTGCAGTGGCACAAAGAAAACTGCTGATGAAAAATGCATGGCATACACAAGGGGTGGACGCAGATGCTGCTCCAAAGGCATCTCTCATCTTCTCAACCCCCAAAAATCTATAGCAAAGCACTGTGAAATGCAGTATTCTGTGTAAAGTTTTTGGGATCAAAACCAAAACAGCTTTCATGAAGGAAAGCTGCTTTAAAAGTAAGAAATGACTCAAAGGATGACGCATCCTTAGTGCCTGCTGAGGAACTCCAAGGGGAACCCCAGCTGAGGAGCTCACTGCATACTGAAGTGCACTGAGCTGCTTTCATGGCAGTGTCTGTGCACAGCACACTCCATATCACAGGATAACCTTAAGGGGAATAGCTTTGAAAATCCAGAATTAGACATTGCTATTAGACATTACAAGAGAAGAGATGCTGGCTTTTAACGTTGCTTCTACCCTGAGACAGGTTTGAGCGGGTAGGAAGGAATATTGTGTTAGTTTCCATTACTAACCATAAAAGATATCAAGAGCATCCAGTGATAGCACATTTTTGCCTTTCATGGGCATGCACCAGCCTTCACTGAACTCCACCAGAAAGATACCGATGTGGGCAGTGTCTGGCCAGTGCCAGCATCTGCTGATTTGATAGGCTGCAAGACCTTGACTGAGTTCATTTTCAGAGGAAGACATAAAAAATTTGAATTTCAGTGCAAATTGTGATAGTAGGTGGAAAAAAAAAATAGAAAGAAAATAAAACCTCTAGATACCTGCCTGGAAACTTCCTATCTGTACACCTCTGTCTCATGCAGGACAGCCTCTGCAGCTGCTACCCTTATTGGTAACAGCAGAAAGTAGAGATTGTTCCAGAAGACAGATCCATGCTTGGGCTCAGAAACTATTTCTGCCCTGGACCTTGGCACAGGCTGCCCAGGGTAGTGCTGCAGTCCCCATCCCTGGATAGCTTCCAGCAGCTGTGGCCCTGGTGCTGAGGGGCAGGTAAATTGCAACAAGTTTTAATGCCAACAGCAGTTTCAAACAAAGGATCTGCTGCAGATGGTTCCACAGGTAGTATCCTTCTCCATAAATGCTCACAAAAGAAAGAAGGCTGAAAGGAAGATCCAGGTCAACTCAAAATCAGTGTCCATACATCCATCCACTTACATATCACACTAGGCAAAAACTGTGCCTTATTTGCCAACGTCAGACAAAGAAACAGACAGCAGAAAAGGAAAAAGACTTAGTCCTATGCCAAATTATCAAACTGCCAAGGGGTAAAACCTTGTCATACATCATTCATGCTCCACATACAGCCATCTCACTTCTGTAGCCTATTCCTTCCTTCCTGCGATCTCGAAGCTGTTTGCAAACATAACTGAGTAAAACCTCTCACCTCCCATGCAGCTGGTAATTTGTTTTTGTTAATACAAAAATGATAGAGGAAATTAATTAAGGAACAGAAAGGGCAAGAGGCCCAAGATCGCACAGCAAGAGCACTTTAACGGCTACATTCTGACCACTTAGAGTAGCTCTTGCATGATAATGCCTTCCTGCTCTCCAGCAAGTATTTGCAACGGGCCACAAGTCCTCAGACTAATGACTCCTCCAGCCTGAACTAGCTTTGCAACTTTGCAACGTTGGGGACACGGGGTTTTTTTCTTCACATTCACACCACCACACCTCTGGCCCCTGGTTTAATTATTATTTATGCTGAATATAAACAGCAAAGGAGACGATCCGAAGATGAATAATGAAAAGGCAACAGGAGACAAAAAACTGCTCCAGTCAGCGAGTATCCTACCTCAGCTTCGTATTAAACACGACTTAGCGCTGGATGCCTGCATACTAGAGGAGGAAGGGTGAGTTTTAGGGCCACTGCACAATATGAACTTCCCCAATGTATCACACTTACAGAACCTCTTGTGCCGAATAACTTTGTGCTGATCCACACAGCACAAAGTGGAAATTCACAGTGCTCAATAGCCCTTGAAATTTCTAATTTGTGCCTTCCCACAGAGGAGTGGTGGAGCGGCTGAGTTTCTTGCTACTATACCAGGCGCTGGACACAGGATCAGGAGCTCTTCGGAGCCTGACTGCACTCCCTGAAATTTGTGGTTCTAATTATTAAGCAGTGTATATCTATCTGCTTTCCTCATTCGCATCTAGCACTTCTATGGACAAGAAAATACATCCTTTTTAAAATGCTAACCTAGTAAGAGGTATTAGGGAAAGTGAAAGCTATTACATGTACAAATTTCAAAGCAATTAGTCACAGAGGCAGAAGCACAAGCATAAGACCAGTTCTCAAATCTCCCCTCTCTCCTGCTTTCCCTCTGGAGCCCGCAGTTTTGTGCAGACCCAGGAGATAGAAGGCTGTGCTCAGCACCACCATCACCCCAGCACCCACCATGACATTAGCAAGTGCAATGCCCTTCAGTCAACGTCTCTACAGCTTTGCCAGGCTCTGAACTGAGCACAGGCTGTCAGAAAGAGACTGGCCAAAGGGAAGGGCTCAGAACAGGTTTAGATATAAAAAAACAAGAGTATCCTTTCTGCATTTACCTGTATCTGACATGATCCCACTGGAGAAAATATCCCCTGTGGATTAAATACTAAGTGTGTGCAGGAAGGGAACAACACAAACAGCTGAATTCTGTTCACGAAAAGATTTCTCCCCCTGACAGTGTTATTCTAAATGCATCGCTGCATATTTGCAGCAGAAGATGGAAATACTTCTGGCATTAAAGATAGTGACATTCTTAATTTATCTCACATGTGGGAAGGTGCATGTGGGAGGAGTGTGAGTGACTCTTAGGAATATGTCCTATGTAGTTCATTAAAGAATAGTACACATCTCCACTGGCTCTTTGC
>VWYK01093436.1:0-14993 GCA_013399775.1 Semnornis frantzii
AAAAAAAAAAAAAGGAAAGGGGTTAGTCAAGGAATTTAGTTTCTCCTTCTGATAATCAGCAAGGTAAATAGTGAAAAACATTTTCTGCTGTTTCCAGATTCCTAGAAGAATGTGCATGTTCCTTTCATATGAGAGCTTTTCAGCCATGATGTAGAAATGTGACCTCTCTTGCTCCTTCTTACTTGTTTTATCCAAGAACTCTTAAAAACTTCTGGCAGTACAAAATGCTCAGTAGCTGGTTTTGAGAGCAGGCATTTTCAAGGATGCAGGCAAGTGTGTATTTTTAAGTTCAAACAATTTTTTCTTGCAGCCCTTGTAGCCTGGCAGTAAGGCTCAGTTCATGACCTACTGTCACAGCAGTATTTGTCAGGTTGAATTCTTCACTCTACTAAGCCTGGATTAAGAGGGATCTAAAGGTGTACAAATTACCAGGCTAAGGAGACTCCCTGGCCTTGTTCCAGCTGCCCCTGGAAGGCAGTGACCAATGACTTCCCTTTCTTTCAGAAGCTACCTGAGGTCAAAGCAAGCCCCAACACCAGCTAGAATTCTTCCATAAGGGCAGAAAGACTACAGATCTTGCAACCAGCCACACATCGTGGAGCAAATGACACTCCTGGTTTACTCTTCCATCCTCAAACAGATCTTGACAAGGCCCTGTGGCAGGGACAGCAAGGAGAGAGACAAAGCTGCCTTTGGGGCATCTCCAAATTCCTTCATGCCAAAAATACCTGTTACAGTGCATTTAGAAATGCATTAAAGTTACTTTCCACTGTTTTACCATGCACTGGGAATCTGTCAGGAAGATGTGGAGATTACATCCAAAAGGTCAACAGACCTCAACCATTCTTTTTCCAGTCAGTGCTTGCTCACATGGTTAAGAGGATACTTCAAAAAAGAATAGTGGCAGATAGCATCTGAATACAAATTCCATTGCAATAGTTTAGTTGGTCATCAAGGCATTAGCCCCAGTTAACTGCTCTAGCTGGCCATGCTTGGAGCAGGACATTGTTCCAGGTAAAGTCTGGAGACCCCTTCCAAATTACATGATTCTCCAATCTTACAAAGATCAATCAGTATACAATCATAGAATGGAAGGGCTGGAAAGGATCTCAAGGATCATCTAGTTCCAACCCTCTGCCATAGTGTAACAGGGTAGGGGTAATTAATTACTGCGAGATGATATTTAAAAATATTAACATACAGTTTATTAATATCAAATATTCAGAACTCGCATCACCCCGATCACCATTTAATAATAATACTAACAGGCTCTTTGCAACATTATGGAAACTATATACAGGTTATAATAGGATCTAGAAATAACTATTAGAGATAAACATTAATTGAACTGGATTTAAACTGGCAGAGAAGGCTTTGCGGTCAGTACACCGCTTGCAGCCAGTATGCCGCTTGCTCACTAGATGGACACAAGGAGCAACTTTCTGCTTAGGGCAGAAGGCAATTAATAATTACAAGAGGTTTTTGGTATTTACTCACAGAATTATATCTGACAGTACCCAAGGCTCGTAGCAGGGTTGCTGTCGGCAGCCGTCAGAGGCTTTAGAGTTTCCCCAGGCTTCTGGGGAAAGGAGGCAGACGATCTCTGACCTGTTGCTGGCTCTCTGGATGATTTGTGTTATTTCCAGGGCTTCTGTCTGGGCAGAAGGCTTCCAGGTGCAGGGAGGATGTCTTGCGGTGTGCAGTCTGGGCATGGTGTCATGCCGGCTGTGCAGGCCCAATGCGTGGAGGTATCAGAGGNTTCTTTGGGCAGAACACAGCCTTGCACAAGGCAACCCTGTGCACCTTGTTTACCGCAGGGTTTGGGCAGGCCACAGACCCCAGACTTAGTGGCTCCAGGTTCTTGGTCCCTTTTCCTGAAGTTGCTCTCCCCAAAACAGCAGGAGGGAGAGCAGAAAAACATGCCTGGGCAAGCCAGGAGATGCACAAGCCAAATTTGGCCTGCTTAGGCCTACCACGACACATAGGCAGGGACACCTCCCACTAGTACAGGTCACTCAAGGCCTTGTCCAACCTGGCCTTGAATACCTCCAGGGAGGGAGCAGCCACAACCTCCCTGGGCAACCTGTTCCAGTGCCTCACCACCCTCACTGTAAATAACTTCCTCTAACATTTAGTCTAATAGTAGCATTGCTGGTACTTCTGAACTTGTGTTTGGAAAGTACTAGAAGATCTGTATGCTATGTCAGAATTTGCCTTTGCAATCAGAACGACTTTGGAAAAGAGTTGCTACCTTGGGCAGAGTTTGGAAAGGTTTTCTTAGACTGTGCTTTTTACTTCTCCAGTGTACATCAGAGTAAGAGGTGACTTGTTTATGCTCTCTGGGTTTGTTTTTTTTTGCAGTGAAGACTTGAATATTAGACAACTCCCTATTCTAGCAGCCCAAAGAATAATGATTATAGGGTGCAAACTTGGTTATTTCAGTAATCAGTTCAGCTGATGTGAAGTAGCATTTCAGAAGAATCAACTAAATTACAAATTTCAGTACATGGTAGGAAATGTATCTGAAAAGAAAGATCAATGAAGAAATTTCTAAGATATAAGAATGTTTCATTTCTACATTGCTAAGTGTCTTTCAGAGTTGCTTCCATTTTTTAATTAAGGCATTTTTTATTAATGTAGAAGCCTTTTCTGCAGTGACTTTAATGAGAAATAGAAAATTATTTAAAAAAAAAAAAAAAAGCAAAGCTCATTTAACCAGTTGAAGAAATACATTTTCATGATACAAAAGACATTATGAATTAACCCAAAATACTCTTACATTTTCTGTTGCTTTGAAAATAAAAGGCAATCTATATTTTCCCAACATGAGCTGCCACTCATATTTTATGCAGACTTCCTGGCCCATTCATGGGGTTCTGAATGGATTATCATCCTCTGCCTATTGAAACAAAAACTCCAGCACTTGCCTAGCTTAAGTAAGAGATACAGTGGATGAAAATCATCAAACTGGATAACTGGGGAGGTAAGGTGCAGCTATTTATATATAACCATATTTAATCTTTAGAGTAGCTTAACAAAGATTGTGGATTTTTCTATGAAAAAGTGATTTTATTGTTCTTTGAAATATGGGCTATTTCAGTTACAGTTATGGCCTGTGCTGTGAAGGAGCTTTAAAAAAATCAATGAATCTGGCCAATGAAGTTCAGCATCAAAGGTTTCTCAGCAATCAGCCACGAGTGCCGAATCACTTGTAAGAGACTAGAGCAAGTGCTTCTCTGTTGATTTTTCATCCAAAATTGACCTTGTCAGAATCAAATCTCAAGCTTTCATTTCCAGAAAAGAATGAAAATGGAGCGCAGTGGCAATAGGGACCCACCCAGAAGAATAAAAAGCTTTAATTTTGTGACTAAGCATTACATTAGTAGCAATAAATACTTAGGGCAGACTAGTACTGCAAAGACTTAATGCTTCACACCAGCTGGGAACTTTGGTTCATAGCAGAGTTATAGAATTTCACACTCTACCTTCATTTTTTCATACAGAAAAATGACTAATATTACCACTGCACTGCAGGACTTCTTTGTATTTTACTGCTGTTATTTATATTTGTTTAGCTCTGTTCACTACTGTGGCAGCGTAATGTATATTTTTGAATATGTTCATCGGAGCTATAATGGGACATAAAAGAAAGAGAATATATTCCTCTAATAATATATTGGGAATGTTTAATTTCAATTTAATATGCTCTAAAATCAGACAAATTATCGATTCAAAGCATTTAATTACACTGATTATTCTAGCTGCACCCTTTCTATCTCTGCTAACAGCACACAGATGCATATCCCCCAGTTTGGAACCCAGTTGGGTGCCCTGGCCTTGGCAAAGCCCAACAAGATGTCCATCCCATACTTTGGAAGGAGCACACTGAACTATCCCTCAGATCTGGAGCAAGTGCAGAGGAGGGCAATGAAGCTGAGGAAGGGCCTGGAGAATAAATCTTATGAGGAGCAACTGAAGAAGCTGGGCATGGTTAGTCTGAAAACAACGAGCCTGACGGGAGACCTCATTACTGTCTATAGCTACTTGAAAGGACATCATTGTGGAGAACTTGGTGCTGGTCTCTTCTCAGAGGTAATTAGTGGTAGAACAAAAGGGAATGGCCTCAAGCTGTGACTAGGTAGGTTTAGGCTGGACACTAGGCAAAATTTTTTCATGGAAAGAGTGGTCAGGCACTGGAATGGGCTGCCCAGGGAGGTTGTTGATTCACCAACCCCGGCTGTGGTACTTGGGGATATGGCTTAGGATGCACCTTGTAGAGTAGGGATATCAGTTGGACTTGGTGATCCTGAGGGGCTTTTCCAACCTGGACATTCCTGTGATTCTGTGATCTTTGCAGCCCACAACCAGAGGCTTCTATATTATGCAAACTTCAGTAAACTACCCTGCCTTGGATATCTCCTCTGATCACTTCAGCATGCCCTAAATAATACAGATCTTATTTTTTGCTGTCCTTCAGGCTCCATTCTGGAACTGAGGGACAGCCAGCCCTCTTTAAGGCCATCGTCCATCTCCATCAGATGGCTAAGCAAACTGTGGACATGCCTCATCTATACCCATAGGCAGGAGAAGAGTTGGCCTACTTCTTTCTGTAGAGCAGGCTTCAGGTACAGTCCAAAACAGTCTCACTTTTGCAGAGTGCCAGGTATGGACAAGAGAAGCTAGCACCAACCACACTGCCATGGCCAGAAGTTCTCGTTGCAGTGCCCATACAAGGATGAAGCATAGGCATGCAAAATGCAAACCTGGCATTAAACATTCCCCTCTGCAGAGAAAAGGAGGAACTTATGAGCACATTTTCCCACTCACAGACAAGCTAACAAGCTTGCAAAGGATGCCTGCAAAGGGTGGTTTGGCATTTTCTCACTTGCAAGTCGCTCAGGTGCCACAATCACTTATACTAACCAAGTTCACCTCCTCTCAAGGTATTCTACTTTTTTTCAGCACTCCCTTCCTGACATCAGAGACATCTGTGATGTCAGGTTACCTACACCTGCCCTGCAGATGATACAGCCCTTGAGCAATGGATTATACAGCCCTAACTAGTCTGTCAGGGTCCACACAGGGAGTTACCAACAACACTCCCTTCCCAAACTTCCTTATTCTGAGAGGATACACATTTGTGAGCCATACTAATGGAGTACTTCACCAAGGACCTGGTGGCATGGAGATATAGGATACAAGTGGATGGGATGTGATCCTTATTCAAACTTGGCACATAACCCTGCTGTTGTCTCTTTGCCTGAGATCACTTCTACAAGAAAAAAATAGCTGTCACCAACTTGTTCTGCTGTCCCAAAGGTGGGCCAGGACTCCCTTTTCAACTTCCTAGAGTTTTTTGATATTGTGCAGAGCCATATCTTGTTGTTCTAGTGAGCGAGCAATGAGGAGGTGAAGCAACCAGAATGTGACCAGAGCCATGCCAAGACTATCCTCAGGGGGAAGGATGCTAATTTGGGCTCAAGCAAGCTGATGACTCAAGCCAAGGCCAGAGGAAGGGAAAGGTGCCTGAGAGGATGTATAGCTAGGGTGTGGAGGGCCTGACCATGACCAGATCATGCCATGCAATCATAACAGAGTCCTGCCAGGTAACTGTTTACTAATCTGAACTGTGTGTTTACATTCAGCAGTTGTGTAGAATTTGAACATGCTGCTGCCATGGCAGCTAATCCAGGCTGGCATAGAAAGGGGAAGGAGGGTTGTGTGTGCAAGTCACCTGCAGATTCCTGGGAATGTTTCTGTCTCTTGGGAAAGAAACACCTTCTAGCACTGCAGCCAGACACAGCAGTAACCTAGCAGAGTTACCAGCCAACCCGCTACACCTGCCATTGCTTCTCCCCCTGCCCCATCCATAAGCAGTCCAAAATTCCCCTTTGTGCAGGAGAAAAGGAGAGCAGATGGACAGGGAAGGGGTGACTCCTTTCTAAAAGGCTCCCTTTCTCCTGCTGTGTCTTACCTTTACCTATGTCTGGCTACACCTTGCCCATCATTATCAGATGACTCAAATCTAAGCAGAGCACTCTACCATCACCTACACAACTCTTGCTCCCCACTCCCAAAACGTACCACAACTGAGCTGTTCTCCAGATGTTTAGCTGGTCCAGATGTCCTGGTTTCAGTGACTTATGAAGGGAATAAGAGGAGAAAGCAGCCACAGATGGGTTTCCTGATTTCAGGAGTCTTGTCTGTCTGCAAAGTTTAGTGTTACAGACATGGATACTTCTTTGAACTTAAAGTGTAACTCTTCCTTGCTTTGTGAATAGCCAGCCCATAGGGCAGCTCTGCCATGCTCAGAATACCATCCTGTCAGACAGCCTCCCTGCCAGAGCAGAGATCAGCCCTCATCTCTCTGCTGATGAGTGTCTGAATCTCTTCTGAGCTCAGGTTGCTTACTCCTTGTTGTTCTGCTGCCTCCTTGGTGCAACATAGGAGGGACCAAATGTCTTTTTTTCCAAAGTGTACCTGAGGATGGTGAATGTGTGCAAGGTGTGAGGGCATGGTGGGATTTCAGGAGCTATCAAGACTTGGCAGACTTGCAAGTGAGGTGCACTCACTTTTACATTGCCTTGTCTGCAGAGAGATCTGGGGTGCAACTGTGTATGATGTGCAGCACCTCTACCTGCACAGACTGCCTTACAGTTCCAGCACACCTTGGTGCCCAGGCAATAAAGATCATCAGTTTAGGAGTGCCAAACAAAATCCATAGTGCCTCAGTTTGGCAAAACAGGTAACACTGGAAAAATATTGCTGCTGGAACCACACCACACCAGTGTTGTGAAAAGTAAGTCTGACCACAAAGTTTGGGTCAGACTTGTCTGTCTCTTTCTGTGGGCCTGCTGACACCTGTTCCAACCATGGGTTAGGTTCTGGTTGTGAGCTGGGAAGTAGAAAGCAAGTAAGTCTGACGCTGAGAAAGGAGAGTTTATTTTGCTTTCTACCTCTCATTCCTCACCATGTGAATAATCTGTATTTGCCAGAAAGAACTGACAAAGAGAATGAAATGTTATGATGAAGTGAAATAACACAGAGGCTTATAGCAAAATGCTCTTCAGTTGGAGCTAGAAAGACCTTCAGAAAAAATGCATTCTGTTTGAAGAGAGCCATGCTAATTCCTTGTTTATATGATAGGCAGAGCTATAGCAGAGTTCTGAGCAAAATCCTAGGCTATGCTGATGTTACACACACAAGCTATCAAAAAACCATCACGCCAGGAAAGCATGATATTATGTGCAACCAATTCATATAAATCTTTCATTTTGTATATATCCTCCCTGGGAAGAGCACAAAGGATAAGTGGTGTGTCTACTGTATTGCTGAATATTCTTTAATATTTATTTACTAGCAGACAGGTACGGCACATTGAATTTACAAACGGAATTGTGCTTTTCAGACTTGGGAGTTCATAGTATGTGTGTGAGGTATTTTAAATCATTAAAATCAAGAAGGTTGAAAAAGACCTTGAAGGTCATCGAGTCCAAAGGGAAGCCAGCTACCAGGCACAAAAAACTATATCCTGAAGCACAACATCCACATGTTTCTTCAACTCCCCCAGGGATGCTGACTCCACCACCTCTCTGGGCAACCTACAGCAAAGCCTCAACACCCTCTCTCACTTCTTTTTTCCAAAGCCATCCTTGTGCATTGTGCTCTTCTGTTTCATCCCCATCTTCGTCCTCTGTGTCATTCCCATGTGCTCCCCAAATCCAGCATCTTTTCNAGCCAGTCAACTAGACTGTGGCACTAAGTGCCCCATCCAGTCTTCTCTTGAACACCTCCAGGGACAGTGACTCCACCACCTCCCTGGGCAACCTACAGCAAAGCCTCAACACCCTCTCTCACTTCTTTTTTCCAAAGCCATCCTTGTGCATTGTGCTCTTCTGCTTCATCCCCATCTTCGTCCTCTGTGTCATTCCCATGTGCTCCCCAAATCCAGCATCTTTTCCCCATTCCCACCCGTGCCCAACAATAAGTCCTCTCCCCAGTCCCACCACTTTCTCAGTTTTTTTTGACCAGCAAAAACCTGAAAACAAACTTGTAACTTGTCTTACAAAGATAGCTTTGAAATGTAGGAAATTATGCTACAAAACAGTAACTTTTCCAAGTTCCTAGTTAGCAATTGTTACTAAAAGTGTGAAGGATTGAAAAAAAAAAATATTAATAATTTTCTGGACATTCAAATAAACTAACATGGCACAGCTGTATCACATTCCAGTTAGTAACAATTATAGGGTTGGGTTTTTTCCTGCAGATGTTGCTGTAATCTCAGAATCACAGAAGGTTAGGGGCTGGAAGGAGTCTCAAAAGATCATCCAGTCCAACCCCCCAGCCAGAGCAGGATCACCTATACTGGATCACACAGGGAAGCATCCAATGGGGTCTTGAACATCTCCAGAGAAGGAGGCTCAATGTTATAATCAGGTAACATCTTTATAACTAAGGCTAAGTAACACTTTTTGTAGAATAGCTCTAAATAGCTGGCAAATGACACAGCAAATTCTTGAAAATTATATTGAAATTACCTTGGAGTTGGCTCCCTTGGAGGGAAAGGAACCTGACAGAGAGAGGCTGGACAGAAGAGATGAGAGAGCAGACACTACATGAAGAACAGGAGATGGTGGGTGCAGGAATCTTCCAGGAAAGTAAAACCCCAGATTCATTGGCCTACTGTCCTGATTGTTCCTTTTGCCTTCCTTGAAAGGCTCATGAGTTTTCTCATGCTTTTTTATTGTAGAGTGAAAGAAACCCCTTCAGTTTCTGCTTGTGGACTCTTCCTTAGTGATATTGCTCTGAATGTGTTTGCAGTACTTGTAAGAGAAGGTGGGATGAAAATGAGATGCAGAGGAGTGATGAGCCCTTTGGACAGGGCACTGCAGATATAAGCCATTACTTTTCCTTCTTCTAAGGTGATCATTTTGTTTGTCAAATACAGTATTTGTTTCTTTTCCAACTGAAATACATTAATTTATAAATTATACATATATTTATAATTAATTAAATTATAAATAATTTTAAGCAGCAAAGTAGCTTTGAACTGTTAGCCATACTATCAGTACAGGAATTTTTGTCTCTACTACATGTTTCATTCTGTAATTTTCTTTGCTGTTGCTGGCTGGTTTGGAATCTGTGGTCAGATTAAGAAGTTGGATAAAGAGCATTTTCAGTTTAAATGGATTACTCTTTTGTTACAAAGAAAAATTCTTGAAGTATTGACTAAAAAGTCATTGAGATCTGGATCGTTCCCCCTGTGAATATTTTAGTATCCTTCCAATTAGTCGGTCAATAGGAGCTTCTTATAAACATGATAGCTTAATCTGCTCAAGGGATTTGCTTCTACACTCTCCATCCAAGGTGTTTCCAGAAGAGGAAGAAAGTTTTTAAAGCATCTACTCCCCCAGCACAGCCTTTATGATGACTAACATGCATCTCACGCTAGGAAAGAGAAAGAAGCAACTGCACAGTGATTTGGTCCTTTCTTTTAAAAATATTTGCTGTATTCTGTTTATAGTTAACTGCCTCTTTTGGTAATGCTCAGATAAATGGCAATGGTAACCAACTACCCTCACTGACTTCCACCAAGCAGTTTTCTAGCAATGATAAAAATGATGCATATCTCCAGTTACCCAATTTAATACACAATCTTATTCTCTCTACCGCATAAACACAAAGCTTCTATTACTCATATCAACTCCTCTTGTTACAATACTTATTATTAGATACTAATTACCCCCATAGAGCAGAGTGGCACTGTGTTTACATTCCAAAATATATGTAAATTTGCATGCTGAAGACACATAGGATACATATCCCAGAAACTTCAGATGATTCTCTTCACATCAATTTTTCTTCATTGTAGGGAAAGAGTCTAGCAATAACATCTTCAAAAGGTCCTTCAGGCAGACAACTGTTTTCTAATTACATGGATATATATACTTGAATTATTTGACTTTAATGCAATATATTTACAGAGGATTACATTTCTTTGAAAGATTCTATGTATTTATTTCTTCAGTCCTACATTGCACATTTTCTTTAGAAGAAAGAGAATGCAAACTAGTCCTGTTTGTTTCTCTTACTGCTTCCATTGTAGACAGGACAGATGCCAGGAGCTTAGATCCCAGGTAATGGGGATCATAGAATCATACAATGGTAAGGTTGGAAGGGACCTCAAGGATCATCTAGTTCCAACCCCCTGCCTTAGGCAGGGACACCTCCCACTAGCACAGGTCACTCAAGGCCTCCTCCACCCTGGCCTTGAACACCTCCAGGGAGGGAGCAGCCACAACCTCCCTGGGCAACCTGTGCCAGTGCCTCACCACCTTCACTGCAAAGAACTTCCTCCTACATCCAGCCTAAATCTCCCCTCTGCCAGTTTAAACCCGTGCTCACTCCCTTGCTGCTGAGGGTGACCCACCACAGTCCTGCTGAGAGCACCCTGCCACGTCTGATGCAACAGCCCCTTGCAATATGATGTAACAACTTTACAGTCTGGCCTCACAAAAACATCTGTAAACTGAGGTATTGAAATTAGTATGACAGTGCAATCATACAGGCTTGAGCCAAAAATCCCTTATCATTCCTGCACTGGCTTGCCAGGAGGTGAGGAGCATTCAGAGATCAAAAACAGTGCAGCTGAAAACCTGCTGCTGCAGGCAATGTAGATGCAGCTGGCTCAAGCATCATGGAGCAGCAGAATTTGGCCCACATATAGCTAATACCAAGAGTAAAGAACAGTTATGGAGACTCCTGTTTTGTGTCATGTATAATCTGTATGGCCTGCCCCTCATTTTGCTTACACTCAGCCTACTAACTCAGTGGTCATAAGGTAAGTTGAACCAGTTTATCACTTGAGCAGAAATTCAACTCAAAGAAAGACCAAAAAAACAGGTGATGCAAAATAAAAACTAAAAATACTGTCAGACCAGTAAATTGAATGAAGTCCCTTTTCAGCCTAGATTTTCTGTAAGGGACAGAGTGGAAATATATGGGACAGGAAGACAAAGAAAACAGTGCTGTCATCTGACTGCAGGTAAACTGAATGATGTATAATATCAAGATGCACCTTGCAGTGAAGGGGTTAAGTAAGTGAACTGCATGACAGACTTACAGCACACTTTCAAAGCACAGTTCTACAAAATATCATCCCCCCCAAAAAAAAAAAAATTAAATCATTGTAAGTTCAAAATGACCAAGAGTGAAACAAGGTTTTAGAAAAGCTCTTAAGTTGAAAACTAACAAAAGCACATTTACACAGCCATAAAGTCACAGTCAGAATTATTCAACAGATGGGTGGTTTGTTTTTTTTTTTTTAATAAATTAAGTATATTTAAAAACAAATTCTCACCCTTGGACAAAGCTCAAGTAGACCTGCCTGTCACACAGAAATCCTAATAAATAAGCTGGTAAATGGTATTTTCAAACTAAACTGAAGTCCTTGTAGTTTATTGCAACCTAGAGAGTGAAGCAGTGAATTTGCTTAGTGTGGCATTCTCACACAAACCACATTTTTGCCTCTTTCTAAGTCCTGTGAATCCTCTTACACAGGAATGACAACAAGTAGCCATAAATGGCAGGTACAAGTAAAGCTTCCTTCCACATGGCATCACCTGCACATAGTACTCTAGTGAAAGGTGCTGCTGTCTCTGGGGCACTGATTACACAGGCAAGCATTCAGTTCTCAATACATGCATTTCAGTCTAATGTATACTTCCATACCATTTAAATCTTGCACAAAACACAGTTGTTTAGCAATAAAACCCCCAGAGGAAAAAAAGTGAAGCTCGGTTTTAAAATCAGACATGGGTGACAGAACACTGCAACAGGCTGTCTAGAGAGGTTGTGGAGTTTCCTTCACTTAAGACATTCAAAACCTTCCTGGATGCATTCCTAGGGCAAAACCTGCCCTAAGTGATCCTGCTCTGGCAGAGAGGTTGAGTTCGATGGTTTTTCAAGGTCCCTTTCAACCCTAAACATGCTGTCACTCTGTGATGCTAGAAATCAGTATTTTAGTCATTTCTTTGCATCACCTTATTTTTTTTCCCCTTTCTTAAGGGAGCTTTGTTCAATAACTAGTATTTTCTTTCCCTAATTTTTTGGCTATCCAGAATAGTTCTTGCAGTATCAAACAGAAGACACAGAAAGGAGCTCATAATAATTCATAAACTTACAAGAAGGAGGAAACACTTTGCTTTTAAAACTAACAATTTTGGATCACACAGCATTTTAGTATTTCATGTTCCCCTTCAGAACAGTCTTTGTTCTGGAGAAAATATCTAGTGAGCACCAAATATTTAAAAGATGCTACTAAACCAAAAGAAAAACAAGTAACTGATGAGATTTGACACAGGCATCGGAGCCATAGTAAGAGGAAAAAAAAAGGGGGGTGGGGGGGTGGAGGGAAGGTAAACAAGGTAAACAAATTACAAAAATTCATGTTAGTATCTTTTTGGTGTCAGGAAAATTGAACTCTTTTAAATACATGCAGTCTGCCTTTTATTTCTAAACAAAAATCATTCTTAAATCACAAAAATTACACCCCTTCAAAGGGTCACTAGATGGGGAAAAGCATTCCTGACAGAAAGTCCTTGGTCCCTCTACCACAGAAAGTCAGCAGTGACCTTAACCCATGAGGTAGGTCCCCTGTAGCTAGGACTTCCAGTCAACAGGATTGTATCAGCATAAGCACTTCAGGTCCCAACCCCTAACCCTAACCTTTGAGTATTTGAGTACCACAGGATCACAGGATGTTAGGGGTTGGAAGGGACCTCTGGAGATCATCATCCTGCCAGAGCAGGACCATAATCTAGTGCACCATAATCTAGCACTGACAAAGTGATTCACAGAGAGCAGTGACAATGATCTCTTCATGTGTTTCAAGCGTGTCTTTCACTCTGATGTCCAGGCAGCAAGTCCATAAAGGTGTTTGTTTGCCACTTGGTTTTGCTGCTATGAAATATTTACTGTTTCCACTGACCAATCACATCTCAAGGAAAAAAATGTGTATAGTAAAACCTCATTGACATAAATGATGAATTTATAGGCATAGGTAAAAGTTTACTTAGTCACTGGTGTGTACAGCAAGGGTTCATCACTTTGGGGAAGATCTGATCCCCAGAGAAATCCATGAAATTACTTGCATTTGCTTTTAGGAATTACAGTCCCAAACCATTCAGCAATTCAGAACTGCAAAACGAGAGCTGGAGTCTGTAAAAAAACATTGCAGACCCTTTCTGTGTTGGTCTTCTCTTGTCCTTGTTTAGAGTTAGGCTGCCAAACAGTTCATTGCAGATGTCCACAGAGCTAAGTGCTGCCATTGATACCATGGTGATGGCATTAATGGTATTTTCACCCCCTCATCTTTTATCCCCTACTGTTTAAGCCATGAACATTGCATTTCTGTGTCCATGAATGTACTGAACATACCACAGAAGAGGCTGCCCAGAGAAATTGTGGAATCTCCTTCTCTGGAGACTTTCAAAACCCACCTGGATGAGCTCCTGTGCAGCTTGCCCTAGGTGATCCTGCTTTGGCACAGCAGTTGGACTTGATGATCTCTGGATGTCCCTTCCAACCCCTAGCATTCTGTGATTCCTTGATGGTTTGAACAATTGGAAAACAGAAGGGAGGGGGACTATGATAAATCCAGACATAGCTCTCCTTGTGACTGTGAGCATGGGCTCTAAGGAAGAGGTATGGAGACTCCTGAGAGATGGGGCACCTCCTGTCCTGTGAAGCCCCCCTTGAACTAGAAAATGCAAATATTTTGTAGTGTCAGGCATGCAGCAACACAAGAAACAAAAAACATTGTGGTTTGTCAAAATGACTGTAACCCTGCTTCCTGGTGAGATGACAGTGCCAGACTTGGACATCCTTTCGAAAACCGCAATAGCAGACACCACACGAAGCTATCTAAATCTTAAGCACCTGTCAAATCTGTCCCTTACTGACCAATAAGTGCTACAAAATATTTCATCTGCAGAGACAGGTTTCATTCTAGTGAGCTTGCTGTTGGAGCAGGCCTTACAGCCTAGCTGTATTGCTGCACATTTGCCCTAGCATTAGTCCCTATGCTGACACTCATAAAGCAGAACTCCAGCTCTGATGAGAAATGCTATGATAATAATCTCTGGCAAACATTTAGAACCAAAGAAAAGCAGCAGGTACGGTGGTGTAAGATATTGCTTCCCAGCATTAGGGACTGTCTTGAGCAGTACATCATGTTCCTGTTTTCTTTCTCCCTTGCACTGTCTCTCAGTCTCTCCCCTTCTGCTTCTCAAACACACTTTTAACTTTGAGAATCAGAAATGCAATGAGATCCAACCCATAATTTAAGGTTAACTTAGCATTAAGTAAAAAACAGAAAGTCTGAAACTGACAGTATATGTGATTCTTTAGCATAAATCAGGAGTAAAGAGCTGGGAAATCAGACCTTATAATTATAATGAACCAGAAACACTGAGCCTGATCAAATCAAATCACAATTTAAATATGTGTAAATTAAATTTATCAGTGGCTCACTTGATTTATTTAATTTAACTTCTCCAATGACATTCCTTGTCAAATCACCTTTATTACTTACTTTGCTAACCTAAGATTTTGGATCAAACACACAGAACCCAGGAACGTATCTAAAGTTATTGCTTTAGTTTGCCATGGTGGGATTTTTCATTTTAAAAGTCCCACAAATTCTTGAGCTGTTGGCAGACAACAATAGTGACAGCCAGGCTCCCAAAATACTGGAACAGATTGCCCAGGGACATGGTTGAGGCTCTGTCCCTGAAGACATTCAAGATCAGACTTGATGTGGCCCTGGACAGCCTGATCTAGTTGGAGGTGTCCCTGCTCACTGCAGGGCAGGACTGGACAAGATGACCTTTAAGGGTCTCTTCCAACCCAATCCAACCTGGGAAGCACACAGTTGATGTACTATGCCAGTGGCTGCTTCAAGCACTCTATGGCGGTTTGGGAGTTCCGCGCCC
>VWYK01093437.1:6757-19547 GCA_013399775.1 Semnornis frantzii
CATTCATGATAGTGATGAGATAAAGTGTCTGTTTAAGACAGCTGTTCCCAGAAAATAAACATGCCTATTCTTAGTATTTAATATACAAGCATTAATTTATTAATGACTTAAAATTATTGATAAATACTTCTAGCCTACTCAAGAGCACTCCTTAAGTTTCATCCCACTTTCTTGGCCTAGACTGGGATGTTACTGTTGTGAGAAAAAAGATAAATATTTATCAAAGGCTGAACAAGAAAATAGCTGCCTTATTAAGGACTTTGGTTGCTTTAAATGGATTATGGAGGCATACTTGCAGCTTCCCATAAATTTATACTGTCTGCAAACCCCAAGCTAAAAAGAAACAAACAGTACTCCAAATAAGTTAACTCCAAGTCACATATGCAGAGTATGAAATCGCTGGTCCACAGTGGAAAGTGCACTGTAGACTTATTCTTGAAAGGTACTGAATATTTAGCATCCAGCAGAGAATGTATGTACCTGTTTAGTTTTTTAAGAACAGGAGTTCTGTTACTTATTCATGGCACCAATTTGGGGACCTTAAATCTATAAAAACTGCTACCATAACCTCTAGAACTACTGAGGTGTACAAAAGTCTTTAGTTGATCTCTTTAAATTATTTTAAATTGCATTGCTTTGTAAGGCAGAGTAATTGATTACATCTCAGGTATGATGCTTGTTCTTAATTGTGTTTGAATTCAACTATTAAATAAATCGATTTTCAACACATCCTACAACAAGAGAAGGTTTTGTGAAGAAGTAAATTTTAAATACTCTTTATGGACTAATTTTGTCATATCAAATGGAAGGATATTGTGAAATGTGTATGCAACAGGGTTTATTACTGACTGAATACTATGTTGTTTTCTGGTTTATTTTGGTTTTTTTAGTGTGTTCCTTAATTCCATTCAAATGATTTCAGGAACCATATTATCTCTAAAAGAATACTTTTTTTTGTTGTTGTTAGCCAATAGTCAGCGTGAGTGCAAATTACATCAGCAAAAGTCACCAGAGCACATTATGCTAAAATAACTTTCTGATTAAAGATTCTGCATGTATCACAGAATATGTCTGATTGGAAGAGAACTCCAAGATCATCCAGTCCAATCTTTGGCCCAACACTCAAGAGTCAATACTAAACCATGCCCCTAAGTGGAAGGTCCACATGCCCTGGGAGGACCATTCAAATGTTTGATAACCCTTTCAGTGAAGAAATATTTCCTATCATCCAGCCTAAACCTCCCGTGGGGCAGCTTGCATCCATTTCCTGTAGTCCTGCCAGTTGCCACCAGGGAGAAGAGACTGACCCCCTCCTCACTCCAGCCTCTCTTCAGGCAGTTGTAGAGAGTGAGAAGGTCTCCCCTCAGCCTCTGTTCTCGAGTGAACAACTCCAGCTCCCTCAGACTCTCCTTGTAGGACACATGCTCTAGGCCCTGATGATGTAGTACCATTACATGGGTTCTGCTTACTCATTTTAAAATAAGGGAGAAACCTTTTTCTCCCAAGCAGTAGTTTTTTTTTCTTTTTCATCTAAAAGATGCATGACATAGGTCAGTAACTGAGCCCTGACCACTTCTCCTGTACGCTAGGAGTTGCTCTTTACATTGAGCATATGTCCCTGAAGTGCAACTCAGTCCCCAGCTCAATTGCAGATTGGTTTTGCTAGAGAACAAGATGACTGAGCATGTCTATGGATGCCAGGTGCAATTTAATTAAAAACCTGTGTGAAGGAGTAGGTTATGGGCATTAATGGCAGGAGAAGGATGAAACGGGACAGTCTTCAGGAGCTGAAGGGAGATGCAAGGATAGAAATCCAGGGTGGGAACATGTTGCCATGCCAACCAAGTAATTTCTCTAATAGTAGATAATGAAAAACTGCTGAATGTGAATTTTAAGAGAAAAATATGCCTGGTGAAAACCCACAAGGTTTAAATTTTTGATACTTGACCTCTGGCATACCTGCTATGAAATCTTGCACAGGCAATCTCTCTGTTGGAGCTTTGTGCCATTCTGTACCAGACTTTGCTGTGCCCATCTGGTGACCTGGAAAGTACTTGCCAACCGTGTGGTGATGGGTGCCAGTGCTGAGCCCTCAGCCACAGGCTGACCTAAGCCCTGCATGTGTTGTTCCTTGAGCAGCTGCGAAAGCCAAAAGGTTTCACCAAGTCTGGCTACCCTGTGTTTCAAGTCTTCCCTTTAAATCACTGACTAACACATTTACTTTTTGTCTTCCTTGTGTCTTCTAGCTGTGTGAAAATTCTGAGGAGAACTTTTAACACTAACATTTCTTAATTTTTTTTTATTTCTAAATGCTGATTAGCCAGGTGTGCTACTTGCATTTGGCTGTAGTGCTGTTAAATCTTCTGACTTCAAGAAAGAAGAGGCAGTTGCACAGTGCAGCAACTAACAACATTCTTCCCTCTGTCTGTGCTGATGCTTTCAATGATGCCTTCTGCTTTTTCTGGAAGGGTAAGGTGTTCCTTTAGCAAGATGGCCAAACACAAGAGTGTGGTAGCTTCTCTAGACTTGCAGTACCTGATGGGCAAGATGAGTGTTCACCAGTCTTAACAAGATTTAATACTCCTTGTGATAGTGATCTTGACATTAGTTCCAGTGGAAACCAATTTAGCCACTGGAAGGGGTTGTCCCTTTCTTTTGCTCTTCCTCCTCCCTCCCATCCTTAACTTCTCGACCATCATCCTTAATATCTGTGGGCTCACTTGATGAGCCAGTTCATCTTGCCTGTCTGACATAAAAATAGCCTGGGGAAAAAAAAAATACAATAATTTTGGGTTTCTGAGGAGTCAATCAAATGTCAACGCAGACTCAAAGCAGAAGGGAAATGTACAGAGAAGGGGAAGAGTGGCAATAAGTTTTTGGATGTCTGCTACCCAAACTCATGGACCATGCTTTTGGTCATGCTACGTGGAAGAAATGTAGGTTAGACTTTGCTGTGCAGTTAGCAGGTACTAAAAGACTGAACAAGGCAAGCATTTTGACTCTAGCAAAGGATGGCTAAGTGACATTACATGAAATAACAGAGCTGCACCGCAACTCAACCTTACTCGGTTAGGATGGTATGGAGGTTTTTCCTGCAACCCTGTTTTTCTGACTAAATCTGCTGTGTTGGGGTTTTTTTTTTAATGTTTGTTTGGGTTTGTTCTGTTTTTAAAGCTATCTTTCTGAGCATGAGGGATGATGCATGCAAAAGAACAGCAGTTTTTAAACGTCATGGAGAGTTATGTCTGAGACTCATCCTTTACAGCATGTCTTTGTAGGCTGCACTGTTTCTGGTAATGGAGTACATCAACCTTTTCAGCAACACAACAATTCGCAACATCAAGGCCTTTATTTATGAAGGCAATGTATCTGCATGCTAGAAATCTTGGGAGCATGTCATACACACACCAAAATAAGAAGAGTGCAGTGGCACAGATCTGTTAAAATTTATTGTGTCATTACCTCACATGAAGCAGTAAGGTTGTCCAGGCATGGCTGAGCAAAAACAATGGTGTGAGAGTATCATTATTTATTTTGACTCCCTGCTGATTGCCCCTAGACATTTCTGGGAGCCAAGGCATCCCCAGCAGCAAGGTCTTTTGTTTCACATAGTTCCAAAGATAGTAATTGCAAGGAGCAAATCTTGATCTACATCTACATGTTTCCTTCTTCAGTGCATTCTATAGGTGGAATACATTCACCTGTGAATTAGAGAGACTCTGTAATTGGGAATGGTTTCTCCTTCTGGTTTCTGTTTGCTCCTGTAAAACCTGACAGAAAAGCCCCTGAGAGGTTGACTTGGAAGTTTACATTAAAGAAATTTAAAGACTGATCCCTTTCCTTACAGACTTGGAAAAAGAATAAGCTCCACACAATATATTCCCTCTCTTATGAGTGTAATGGACCTGTCTGCAGGTTGCTGCTGTCTGCAGGAACAGCAAGAGACTGCAGTTGGGCTCATGTTCAAGATACAACCCATGACATCATTCTCTTGGGTTTATGGGTGTAGGATTATTATGGGGGAGTATTATTACTGAGTACTGACACAGCGTTCATCTGACTATGTATCCCATAAAAGGAATTTGAAAGGAATAAGCTCCCCATTTTTGTATGAGAAGCTTCATAACCTCTAAGTGATGCTCCAAGCATTGAATTGTGGTGTTTTAACTCTGATAGATCCTGGTGCTACTGGAACTGCTTAAAAGTGAAGGATATATGTGATTAGCAGGAGATTCTTGATCAGATCAGCTTTTAAAAATCAGTGATCAATATGAATCACAGAATGGTTTAGGTTGGAAGGGACCTCAAAGATCATCTAGTTCCACGCCCCTGCCATAAACAGGGACACCTTCCACTAGAGCAGGTCACTCAAGGCCTCATCTGACCTAGCCTTGAACACCTCCAGGGAGGGAGCAGCCACAACCTCCTGGGCAACCTGTGCCAGTGTCTCACCACTCTCACTGGAAAGAACTTCTTTCTAACATCCAGTTTAAATCTCCCCTCTGCCAGTTTAAACTGTTAACCCTCATCCTGTCATTACAAGCCCTTGTAAATAGACCCTCCCCAGCTCTCCTGTAGGCCCCCTTCAGATACTGGAAGGCTACTATAAGGTGTCCTCAAAGCCTTCTCTCCTCCAGGCTGAAGAGCCACAACACTCGTAGGCTGTCCTCATAGCAGAGCTGCTCCAGCTGAGCATCTTTATAGCCTCCTCTGGACTTACTCCGACAGTTCAATGTCCTCCTTGTGTTGTGGACTCCCGAACTATACACAGTACTCCAGGTGGGATCTGATGGGAGCAAAGTAAGGGGGGAGAATCCCTTCCCTCTAATATCTTCCACTAACAGATAGCCAATAAGCTGTGCTGATTGTTTTTGGTTTCTGTCTGGGAAGGAGCAGAGAGGGAGAGAGAGGCTTTGAGCCCCATCTATCCAGTTTCTTTGTCCAGGAGAGAGTTTGGATTTCTGTATTATTTCTAATTTGTATGTAATTGTGAATACTTGTAAATATATTGTGTATATACGCTTGTAAATTTTGCTTTTCTTGTGAATTTTGCTTTGCTGTAAATACAGCATTATCTTACTTTCAGGCCATCTGAACTGATCTGGTAAATTTTATTATGTGGGCGGAGAAAGTTCCTAACCCACCATACCTGGACATTGTTACTGTTACATACATTATAAAGGTTTTGAATAATTTGCAGCATGGGTTTTAAGTATGAGCTTCAGTGTGCAAAAAAGTGTTCCCACTTTGCATTTCTTGTTCTCAGTATTTTGTTTTATCTGTAGCACGTTGGTGTGTTTCTATAGGTATTTCTTAACATTCAGTTATCAATTTGCTCTAGGCAAAAGGTGACTGAACAGGAGCTTTCAAAAAAACCCCTCTCTTCCTATGAGAAACAGATAAATGTATTCATTACAGTCCGGCTTCAGTTAAAGGCTAAGTGTAATTTCGAATTCAGAGCGTGTCTCTTCCCAAGTAAATAATTTAGTTCACTTCTACCCACCACTTCAAGCCTGACCTTGAGGAAGTAAAATAACTTATCATTCTCATAAGCTTGGCAAGGGGGAGAATGGGGGGTGGAGGGAGAGGAAGAAAGAAGAAGGTTAGACTCTGCTAGGCCAGGAAAAGCACTCTTGTCACAAATGGCCTGAACATCTTAGTCTGGTCAGATTTTAGGTGGAGAACCTTATCTGAATTCAGTTGTCAGGGGAGAATGTATAGAGGACAGTTTATCTGGACTAACCAGACTTTAAGTCAGTAAAGAATTCATAGATGGAAAACAACTGCTTCCATTGCACCCTGATAAGAGCAAGGAGTCTGCCTTTTGCACAACACAGGTGTTTGTTTTGTTGCTCTTTCTGGAGGGATGAGATGAATGTACTGACCCTGGTGTCATGTTTGCTTAGTGTAAAAATAAAAATGTACTCAAACTCTAACCATCAACTCTGAGTATTTCACTCCACTTCTTTAAATCCAAGTGCAGCTCTTGTCTTTTAGTACTTCAGCCTGTCTCGGACTGAGACACAGCTGCAGAATAAATATTCTGCAGATCTATTACCTGTCTCATGCCTTGGGTAAGTTCAATGGCAAGGTATCAAATAGCCTGACTGAGAGGCAGTGGTGCAGGTGTTGAGACTGAGGGAGTAATGTAGTTTCTGAAGTTAACTATTGCTGTGTGCTAACTGCTGAACCCTCAGCCACTGGAAAAGCCCGTGGAAGCTGAGTAGTGACCCTACCCTGGTGTTACTTGAAAGCTCAGGGTAACCGAGGGAAATTACAAACCTGCATTGAAGGAAGAAACTGCTCCTTCATCATGTACTTCATTTATTGAACCATCTCTCATGACTTTGTTGTTGGGAACATGACAACATAGATGTATTCATGAGATGTGTATCCAAATGACATTGGACTCAGTACATGGCGTGAGATTTTGAGTAGTAATACTCACAAAGGATCTAAGTTGACATCTAACAAAACCAAAGCAAAATAAAACCCCAGCAACCCAAACCTTCATTGTATGGACATGTGGTAAAATATAATGCGTGTTAAAGCAGTTTGTGGTTTAAGTCTGGTTATGTGGAGTGAGGTTGTAGTGGGCTGATTTATTCAGAACCACTATAATGACCCTGGGGAACCTGATCTAGTTGGAGGTGTCCCTGCTCACTGTGGGGAGTTGGTCAAGATAGCCTTGGAGGGTCTCTTCCAACCCAGTGCAATCTGTGAATCTGCAAATATATTTTTAAGTAACAGATGCAGGCTTATTCTTTGGTAAATTAGGTATTTAAATGTTAAATAGCAGAGTCTGAGGTAATTATCCTTCTCTAGGAGAGGCAAGACAAATTATCATATGGCCCTTTGATTTTCCTCCACTGAGTAGAATGGAATGCATGGATGACGAGCACAGATTAAGGTTTCAAATATGTATCTGAAGCTAGAGGAGGTTAGTCCTACAGGAACACATGGTGCATGTTGGATTTGTTCAGTTCTACAGTGTTTTTCCTGTTTTTCCCTGTATATTCACTGAACATATCTGGTTGGAAGAGACTGCCAAAATCATCCAGTCCAACCCTCGACCTAACACTGAAGGGTCAACACCAAACTATGTCCCTAAGTGTCAGGTCTACATACCATTTGAATGTCCCCAGGGATGGTGACTCCAGCACTGCCCCAGGCAGACCATTCCACTGTTTGATACTTCTTCACTGAAAGTTTTTTTTCCTAATATCCAGGCAAAACCTCCCCCGGCACAGGTTGTAAACGTTTTCTCTGATCCTGTCACTTGTCACCAAGGAGATGAAGCTGTCCCACTCCTCCTTCCAACCTCCCTTCAATTACTTGTGGAGAGCAACAAGGTCTCCTCTCAGCCTCCTCTTCTCTAGACGGAACAACCCCAGCTCCCTCAGACACTCCTCGTAGGCCATGTGCTCCAGGCCCCTTCATGAGCCTCATTGCCCTTCTCTGGACACACTCCAGCACCTCAGTATCCTTCCTATGGTGAGAGGCCCAGAACTGAACATAGTCCTCGAGGTGTGCCCTCACCAGTGCTGAGTAGGGGGAATGATCTGCGAGAGATCCTCACTGCACCTCTGCAAACCTCTATGCCATGAGGAGCCAAGATCAGGTCAGAGATCATCTGCCTCTTTCCCAGTACTCTGCTGAGCCTGGGAAGATCTAGAAGCCTCTCGATGGTTACCAAGACACCAAGCAGTTCCAGCACTACCTTGAAGGAACCAGGGGCTATCTCTGAATTCTACTCCACTGCCATGAGTGGAACAGATGTTCCCCATGGTTCCAGGCTGCCTATTTATAAGCGGGGCAGAACCATTTTGTGGCTAAACCTTTTCCAATTTTCTAATTGCCCTAAATGAATGAATTACCCATAAGCATCCTTCTGAAGATTTTCCCAACCGAATTAGAACCCAAATTTAACTGGTTTGTATATAGTTTGTGGGTGGGGCTTTTTGGAAATAAAATGACAACATATTTTATAATTACTGCCTCATTAATTGCCCCAACTAAGTCACTGTCTTCTATGCAGCTTTAAATGAATGTGTTGCACATTTTAACTTAATAACTTGGCAGTTTCTTTAAAGCAATGTCTTACTTCCCAAGAGGGCTACTGTAATATAACCCAGTACTACCAGGACAGTTACTCTGACATGTGCAGCAGTCCAGAGGCCATGACTGTATACACAGGGTAAGGGTCAGTTATCCCACATGCATTTTGCGTTACTGCCTTGTCACTCGGTGCTGCAACTTCAGTCTGCAAGTCTTCATAGATAGAAATCTGATACAACAGATATGAGAAGAGTCTCTGAAATGTGACTTTATAAACGGAAATGCCATCTGTTAACTGTTCTTTAGAGGCCCACAAATATCACATATTAAATAATAATGACCTTTTGTGGCAATCTCTTGATATAATTAGCACTGGTCTTCTTACTTACATAACTGCTATATGTCAAGTGGCAAGTTCTTTCTCATCACTGTGCTGCTGAGTGTGAAGCCCTGTCTACAAGATGACACAGGTTTGGCTGCTCTTTCCTTGATTCAGGGTTTGATTAGATGGAAAGGGTATTTTAAATAATTCTGCATCTACTTTGAAATGTAAAAAAATCTCAGAGATCACAGGATTCTATGTTTCATACATGGAAAGTGTTAGTGAGATTATTGGTTGTTTCTTTAAATAGGTGTATTGTTCTTGGCAAATATGGAGTCACAGAATCACAGAAACATACTCTTTGGAAAAGACCCCCAGGATCACCAAGTCCAACCCTTATCCCTGCTCTTCAAATTTCACCCTTAAACCACATCCTCAAGTTCCACATCCAAATGACTTTTAAACACATCCAGGGTTGGTGACTGCACTACCTCCCTGGGCAGCCCATTCCAATGCCTCACCACTCTTGCTGGGAAAAAAAATGTTCCCTTATGTCCAGTCTAAACCTACCCAGTTGCAACTTGAGGCCATTCTCTCTTGTTCTGTCACAATCTACCTGCGAGTAGAGACCAGCACCAACCTTTCCACAACATCCTTTCAGGTAGCTGTAGACAGTGATGAGGTCTCCCATCAGCCTCCTCTTTTTCAAGCTGAACAGCCCCAGCTCCCTCAGTTGCTCTTCGTAAGTTTTATTCTCCAGGCCCTTCCCCAACTTTGTTCCCCTCCTCTGCACTCACTCTAGCACCTCCACATCCCTCTTGTAATGAGGTGCCCAAAACTGAGCACAGTACTGGAGGTGTGGCTTCACCAGAGCTGAGTACAAAGGGACAATCACCTCCCTGTCCCTGATGGATACAGCATTTCTAATACGAGCCAGGATGCCCGTGGCTTTCTTTGCCACCTGGGCACACTGCTTGCTCATATTGAGTTGTTTGTCTCTTATAACCCCCAAGTCCCTTTCTGCCAGACAGCTTCCCAGCCACACTTCCCCAAGCCTGTAGCATTGCTTGGGGTTGTTGTGGCCCAAATGCAGGACATGGCACTTGGCCTTACTAAAGTTCATGTCATTGACATTGGCCCATCAATGCAATCTATCGAAGTCCCTCTGTAGAGCCTCCCTACCCTCCTGCAGATCAACACTGCCACCCAACTTGGTGTCATCTGCAAACTTGCTGATGGCATGTAATCATGTCATTACTTTGAAATCTAAAAAAATCTTAGAGATCACAGGATTCTATGTTTCATATGTGGAAGGTGTGAATTAGATTATTGGTTGTTTCTTGAAATAGGTGTGTTGTTCTTGGCATATACGTTGTTAGTGAAGCCAGTAATGCTAGGAAAGATTATTTGCTCTACAGCTAAATCAGGAATCATTTGTACATAATGCATCTTAAATTAAGGCTTGTGATTGACTTTCCACTTTTATTTAGTTGTTGTGTTTTTGAGTTTTTTTGGTAACTTTTTCACCTGGAGCATAGAAAGGATGATGCTCAGTGCCTATCTCTGCTGTCCTTTTCTTCCACCCGCAGTTTTTTTGTTAGCATTATTGCCCCATCTGCTTTGGGGCCATTTAGTTTGATGAGCATGTTGTCCACATCTGTGGAGCCTCGCCCCTGCAGCACTTTCACGTGGAGAATTTCTGGAGAGGAAGACTGGCAGGACATGCAGTACAGATCTCCTACACCCTTCCAGGAACAGAACTGGAGTTCATGAAGGCAGAGATCACTCAGCTACAGGTTTTCTGTTCCCTGTAGTGTTGAGGCCTGCCTGGTGGGTTTCTACAGCAGTGGGAAATTTAGTAAACTTTGAACTCGGATTGTGTCTTGTACAAGAATGAGTGAACTTTAAGTAATATTAAAAGTGGTTGAGTACTGTCTTCCAAATGAAAACAGAGCATCAGGTAGTCATTGGTGACAGTGATAACAACTGTGACCTGGTATCTCCTTCATTGATGGCCATTTATAATGAGTGCTGATTGGATAAAGAGCTTTGCACAAATGGAAGTGTGTGATCATGTAAGTTAAACATCTGGGAAAATGGTTTGGGGACAGCGGCACAGCAGAGTTGTCCATGCATGGTCCTGCTGATCCAAGTGGAATTACTGACAGGAGAAGACGCCACTGAAGTGAGTTGATTATACAGGACTCTGACCACTTAGGCAGCTATCAGTGCCCCTTTTTGCATTGCCCACACAACCCCACTTGATTTCATCATCACTATCCCATGGTAATAAGCTAGTATTGCTGCCAGCACATGGCATCCTCCCATCTTGTCTTCTTGGTTGCTTGTGGTTGACCCCAAGCTCCTTCCCCATCACAAACAGAAGTGCTTCTTGAGGAATGAATATACCATAAAACTGGCATATTAATTTATTGTCTCAAAGAATGAGTATACCATAGAAATGAATCACTTTTTGTAAGGAAGTGCTTGTTTTCCTGGTGCTGCTGTGCGAGTCCCTATGGCAGCATGAAGGAGAAGGCAAATTGGGGACAGGAGAGGGATTGAGATTGCCAGCTCTGGTAACACCAGAGTTTAATGCCAGTTTACATTGACTTTGGAACAGCGGTGTAGTGCAAATACTGCTCTCAGTTAGAAAGACCAAGGTGACAAGTTAATTCCTTAGTTGTGGTGCTGCCAGTTGTACTTGTGGTGGCCACTCATTATATGAAGATTTTCAGCTTGAAAGCCTCTTCTCAAGTAATGTAATTTTACAGTTTACATAAAACCACATTTCTTTGCTTCCTAAAAGAGTATAGTTGGAAGGGAATAAGAACAAGTAGAAACAATAAAAAGACTGAAAGAAAGACATGAGGAAGAAAAGAGAAAGGTTAGATTTTGTTATGAAAATGGATGTTTTTAATTGTGACCGAACTTAGCATTACTTCTGAGCAACCATCACAGATTTTTTGGGGGGGTCCATGGATGCTGACGTTGGAGTCAACAGTTCAAAAATAGATCCTAAATTGTTCTTTGTGCTCTGGGCAGCCCGATTGTTTACTTATTTTCATTTTACAGTTATGACATATTAGAAAAATACAGGAAAAAAGCTTTTATGGAAAATAATTGTGCTATTGTTTTCTTTATCTACAAAATTAATCTTAAAACCTTTTCTCTGGCAGATGGAATTCTTGCTAGTTAAGGGCTATCAGCACTAGCTTTGTATTTCCTCACATTCTCTTTTAGTGTATTTTTCACAGTTTTCATTTTATAGAACCATAGAATTGTCAGGGCTGGAAGGGACCCCAAGGATCATCTAGTTCCAACCCCCCTGCCACGGGCAAGGACACCTCACACTGGGTCAGATTGCTCAGAGCTCCATCCAACCTGGCCTTGACAACCTCCATGGATGGGGCTTCCATGACCTCCCTGGGCAATCCGTTCCAGTGTATCACCACCCTCATGGTGAAGAGCTTCTTCCTAACATCCAGTCTGAATCTACCCACTTCTAGTTTTCCTCCATTCCCCCTAGTCCTATCACTACCTGACAACCTAAAAAGTCCCTCACCTTCCTGTACGTCCTCTTCAGATACTAGAAGGCCACAATAAAATCTCCTCAGAGCCTGCTCATCTCCAGGCTGAACAGCCCCAACTCTCTCAGCCTCTGCAGGAGAGGAGCTCCTCTCCTGTGATCATCCTCATGGCCCTTCTCTGGACATGTTCCAGCATGTCCATATCTTTCTTGTAATAGAGGCTCTAGAACTGGACACAGTATTCTAGGTGGAGTCTCACCAGATTGGAGCATTATGTCATTTGGTTCCTGCTTAAGAATTTGTCTGTGGTTCTTTGGACTTAATGATAGCTTCAAAAGTCTTACTACCAAGTACTTGCTGTAAAAAAATAGTATCTCAATTCAAGCCAGTGGGGAAAACTTTTCATTGGTTTTGTATTTAAAGGTTATTGACAGTATGAAATATTGTCAGAGTAAAGAACCTTTTCAATTACGTTGTATTTAATTTTAGAGGAGTCAAAATGTCATTGTTAATGATGAAAAAAATCTGATTTTTTCAAGCTTGGATTCCTCACTCTCCTTGAGACCAGTGGTTCGTACCTTAGCAGAGGTTATTTTCTTTTTCATTTATATGAAATAGGAAAATCAAATACCATGCATCTGGCTACGTGGGCATGTTTTGAATGAAATCTTAGAAACTAAGATCCTGTTTATTCTGTATAGGTGTTAAAGATCTCACTGTTGTGCTATATGCTGTTGACAGGTTGCTTAATACCTTCTACCCTTTGAGAAGGCTACATTGCAGCAAGTGTTATCTACATAGTCACAAAATATTTTGGGGTCCTTCAAAGCGAAAGATCCTCCATGTGAAAGAGAGTGTGTCATACACATAGAATCATAGA
>VWYK01093439.1:0-14800 GCA_013399775.1 Semnornis frantzii
AAAAAAAAAAAAAGGGGGGGGTTCAGTTTTGTGTTGTTCATTTGTGTAGCATCTTAGAGCTTACAGCATCTTAGAAATGCTCAAGAAACGTGTGAATGTGGCACTTGGGGATGTGGTTTAATGGCCATGGTGGTGTTAGGTTGAAAGTTGGACTCTATGAGCTTGGAGGGCTTTTCCAGCTGAAACAATTCTATGGTTCTGCGGCCTGCAAGTTTAATAGGCAGGCCCCGGTAACAGATGCCAACAATGTTGAGATGGGAACCAGAGGGGAGGCCTCTGCATGTCTTAGTGCAGGGTTTTCAACAGAGAATACAGATGAGGAATGCTTACACCATCTAATACCCAGTGCAGAGGGGAGGCAACTGACAGGAAAACACTGCTTTAATCAGTTGCATCTGAAAAGCTGGCAAGAAAGACTGGAAAGTTATTTTGTGCTTATAATAAGATGCTGGAATCCTTCTTTTCCTTTAAAAATCAAAGGTAGTTAGTAATTTCTGTCCCAGCATAAAGGTTTGAGCTGCTGATAAAGACATGCAGCAGAGAGTGGAGGAGGAGGGCTGACCCTGTGCTAAATTCCCTGATTCCTTGTCAAGGGGCTGGTTGAGCTGGAGTAGCTGAGCTGTTGAAAACTCACATCTAGCAGAAGGGAATTCTCAGGGACTGGCAATATCAGGAAAGGGAGCAGGACAGGGTGGCATAGCACTCAGATGGCAAAGGTGAAAGTCCTGTCCGTCTTCACGAAGTTAGTTCTAAGTTTTACATGAAAGAGTTGGTTGGAACAAACCCAAGTCCTTTCTGTCCTCATGGATTTATTTCTATGTTTTATATGAAAGAGTCACTGGAACAAACCCAGGGCACCGTTTCCCAACAGTTAATTCTTAACTGCAATGTTGTAAAGGTTGTTTGGGCTTTTTCTGCCTTCCAATTTTATGCCTTTCTTCCTGCACTGTTTAGGAAGCACAGGCACAGCTGTGTAGGATCCCTAATTCTTTCTGGGGAAATATCAAAACCCAAGACTGCCACCTGTGCATCTACTGGACTTCATCTTCCTGTCCACACTAAATGAGGAATGGTGGAAGAAGATTGAATACTTGTGACTGGTTTAGAGGTTAAAAAAATCTTGAGAACCTTTTCTCTCTATTTTTGTTTTGTTTTGTTTTGTTGCTTGTTTTGTTTTTCCGCCATTAAAATTAGGCAATCATCCTAATATCTTCTTTTTGAGTGGAAGAACAACCAAAAGAACCCAATCATAATAAATTGTACCTTAACAGACCCTCTGATCTTCAGTCCTCACATCAGTGGTTTGTGAATTGTCAGCTACATATCACTGGTGATTCATTGCTAAATCTAAGCCCCTTGGCTCTGCAACCACAGGGGAATGTTTGTTGTGTGGGTCAGGATAGGCTTCAGGAGCCCATTTTATTTCAACCTTTGGATGTGATCTTACTGAAGCCTGCCAATCATGGAATCATAGTACAATAGAATGGTTTAGGTTGAAGGGACACCTTCCACTAGCCCAGGTTGCTTAAGGCCTTGTCCATCCTGGCCTTGAACACCTCCAGGGAGGGGGCATCCACAGCCCCCCCTGGGCAACCTGTTCCAGTGTCTTGCCACCCTCACTGGAAATAATTTCTTCCTCTGCAGCCTCAGTCTCCCCTCTTCCAGCTCAAACCATTGCCCTTCATCCTATCACTACAAGCCCTTGTGAAAAGTCCCTCCCCAGCTTTCCTGTAGCCTGTTAGGTACTGGAAGGCTGCTCTAAGGTCTCTCTGGAGCCTTCTCTTCTCCAGGCTGAACAGCCCCAACTCTCTCAGCCTGTCTCTATAGGGCCTTCTGATCATCTTTGTGGCCTTCTCTGAGCCACTCCAGCAGTTCCATGTCCTTCTGTCAGAGGCACCAGAACTGGATGCAATACTCTAGGCAGGGGTTTCATGAGAGCAGAGGGGGAGAATCACCTCATTCATCTGCTGGTCACACTTCATTTGATGCAGCCCAGTCTCTTGTTTGGCCTTACCACTGCAAGACAGAGATCATGTTCTCTCTTCACATTGAGAGCAGAACACCCCATGACAAAGAATTTTCTCAAAGCCATAGTAGTGCACAGAGATTAGGGTTTGGCATACATAAAATATCCTCTTCAAGCTCACTCCTTGTGCTGATGGCTTATTTCTGCAGCCATCCTGAGCATGCACCTTTGCCAGAAAGTGCTTTTGAATATGGACTCTTTGTGGCCACAGGCTTGAGCAAGCCATACACTTCCTCTGTGTAAATAATCTGACCTAGAAACTGAAATGTATTTTCAATTAGATGGGTTCAAAGTTTAGCTTCTGGGCAGCTCATTTTTGATTTACTCTGAACACACACACACACACACACACACACACACACACACACACACACACACACACACACACACACAGAGACAAATTGATCTGTGAAACAGCCATTGCTTTCACAGGGGGATTTGATTTGAGGAATTATGGGCTAGATCCATCATAGCAATGACAGATAGATTTCCATACTTTGGATTTTATTAATGGCATGTTCTTTGCTTGTTTAACATTCAAAGGAAATCAATCACCAGGTATTCTGCTGCTGTTTGGTTTCTCTGGAAAAAGGACACCATATGTGCAGACAGGAGTTCAGAGGAGTGTGTGCTGGCTACCTTTACTAGCAGGGAATAATTGGAGATGGATCTAAATTTCAAGCCATTACAAGAACATCACTCATCTCTTGGACAACTATGTTGAGTGAAATACATGACCTTCAATGTATTTTGTTGTTGTTGTTGCTGTTCATAATGCCTTGAGTATGTCCCACCCCTCAATATGGGAAGAAATGTAAAATTTGTGCACAGTTCATTGATTGGTTTGGGCTGGAAGGGACCATGAAGATCTTCTGTTTCCAAGCCCCCTGCCATGGGCAGGGACAACTATCACTAGATCAGGACGTTCAAGGTTTTACCCAGGCTGGCCTTGGATGTGTTGTCTGCCCCTCCAGGGCATCCATGACCTCCCTGGGCAGGCAGTTCCAAGGTCTCACCACTCTCATTGGAAAGGATTTCTTTCTAATCTCCAGTCTAAAAATACCCTGCTGAGTTTTGCAAGGAATATTCATCTGTCATGTCATCCTAGTAACCAGTCCTCTGCTCAGGTTGCTCACCCCTGATGTGTTTCTCACATCTTTGAGCTTTGTTTTTAATTTTGCTGCAGCTCCTGGAGTTGGAATGTTTGGTTCTATTGTCACCATTCATTAAGAAAACAATTTTTTTAGTAAAAAGATCTGGCACTCAGTGTCAGAAGAGGTGCACTTAAAGTCTTTGTGAAGTCTTCAGAAGCAGGCTGGGTGAGGTCTTAATGACCAACCTTAATCTATCAGGAGGTGTCCCTGCCTGTGGCAGGGATATTGGAACTAGATTATCTGTAAGGTCACTTCCATCACAACCCATTCTATGATTCTATGATTCCAATTCACTTGGGCTTACCCAAGTGAACTATCCAGTCCTAAAAGCCCAGTATCCTCCCTATGCTCTGGAAAAATCAGCTGCCACTTCTTCAGGCATGCATCACTGAGCTCCTTGAACCTGTGCCATAGTAATCAGTGCTTTATGGGGAAATCATATTACCTTTAGGTAACCCTTTTAATACAGTCCACACTGTGCATTTTACTTTCAACACTTTTGGCATTTGATATTGTGGTTTTAAAAAAGTTTTATTTGCTAATAAATCAGTGGAGTGAATGAATTTATGGAGCCTTGTACAGCTACAGATGAGTGAAGTGCATTTCATAGAAGCATAGAATCACAGAATTGTAGGGTTGGAAGGGACCTCCAGAGGTCATCAACTCTAACCCCCCCTGCCAAAGCAAGATTGCCTAGAGCAGGTCACACAGGAATACATCTAAGTAGGTTTTCAAAGTCTCTAAGAAAGAGACTCCACAACCTCTCACTTCAGTCTTGCATCACTGTTTGGAGAAAGACCTCTGAAACAACTGCCTTGTATGTTTGAGTTCTGTCCAGTCTGACAAAGCTTTGCCTTGCTGGCCCAGCCAGCCCTGTTCTTGGGAGCTTGCAAAGAGCTGAATTGGTCAGTTTGCTGTTTGCAGCTTCTCCAGAGCATGAAACCAGCTTGTTAGCTTACAGTTGGACTCAATGATATTTGAAGTCTTTTCCAACCAAAACAATTCTGTGATTCTATGATCCAACCTGCAGCCAAGTCACATGGGACACTGGGAGGGTGTCTGACAGAATGCAGGAACCTGATGAATGCATTGTCCTGGCTTGAGTGTTGGCAAGTGTCTTAGCAAGAGAAACTCTTTGGTTGATCACATCCCTCAGTTGAGAAGGATGAAGTGTTTTGCTGTCCAAAAGACAGGAAGAAAATATTTGCTGCAAGAGTGGTTAGGCATTGGAAGAGGCTGCCCAGGGAGGTGGTGGAGTCACCCTCCCTGGAGGTGTTCAAAAACAGCGTGGACACAGCACTTGGGGACATGGTTTAATGGCCATGGTGGTGTGGAATTGATGGTTGGACTGGATGAGCTCAGAGGTCTCTTCCAATCACAAAAGTTCTATGTTTCTATGAAAAAAACATTACTATTATTTTTGTTCTTATTTTCTTTAAGGGGAGATGGTAAAAGCTGAGTAGTGTCAAAGTCTGGGCTAGTTCCTCTGCTTTTAACTGTGGCATTGGTTTCCCTTTTGGCCTTTCTCAGAAACCAAGCCAGCAGTCCTTCCCATCAGCCACTTGCTCCTATTCAGGCTGATGGGTTTTCCTTACCTGTTGATTCCCATTGGGCCAAGAGTTTTCTCACATTACTTGGGAATTGCGTGGATAATTTTTGAAGGCAGAGCTGGAAGCAAAGGACAACCTGGTAAACACAGAAAGTGGAAATTCCTAGTAGGTATTTCAGAATCATAGAATCAATTTAACAGGGAAAAAAATCTTTGTCTATCCAATCATTCTCTAACTCTACCAGTTCTGCTGCTAAACCATGTCCCTCAGCACCACATCTCTGCCTCTTTGAAACACCTCCAGGGATGAGGATTCAACCAGCTACCAAGGGAGTTTGTTCCAGACTTTGAAAAGCCTTTCAATCAAGAAGTTTCTTGTGATGCCCAACCTAAGACTCCTCTGATGGAACTGGAGAGCACTAATTTTGAGAGAGAAGAGAACGACCCCCTCCTTTCAGGGAGATGAAGAGAGCAATGAGTTCTCCCCTCAGCCTTCTCCACACTAAACACCCCCAGTTCCCTCAGCTGCTCCTTACCAGACCTATTCTCCAGACCTTTCACCAGCTTTCTTGCCCTTTTCTGGACCCACTCCAGGGCCCTAATGTCTTGTAATGAGGGGTCCAAAATTAAACCTAGTCACTTCCTTGTCCTGTTTGTGACACTATTCCTGATTTTTTCCTTGACTAGAAGCAAAAGAACAGCTTTTATTCCTTAGAAGCTTTTCTGTATCTCAAAATTCAGGCTGAAATAATTGTTAATTATGCATTATATAACTGAGAGGGAGAATACTGAGCAAGTGCTGAAAATAAAAGGATAGAATCTTCTTTTTCCAAAGACATTAGGCTGTCCATTTGCAAATGTTGCTTATGGAAAATGAAAGCACTCTGAGCTCCATCTGATGGTCACCTTTGCTGCAAAATGGTAAAGGACTCAAGCTCCTTGGGCAAGGAGCCTGCAAAGCTGACTGGACAGGATTTAGGGATAAGACACACGTGCAAATGAGTGCTTGACTTTGTGAGCCTGACCAACTATCAGCTGAGTACCCAGGCAAGAGAAATTGTAAATACTATTAAGTTTAGGCAGTGATACTGCTTTTTGGTTGGTTTTTTGTTCCTGTTAGAGAGCTCATCAGCCTTTTCCAATGCTAAACTCCTGATGGTTTTACAAAGGTTGTGAAACCAAATCTATGTTCTTCTTTTTTTTTCCTTTTTTTTTTTTCTTTTCCCTCCCCACTGGGACAGAATCCCAGGTCAGCCATGGGCTGTAGGCCATCAGCAGTTTAGACTCAGCCAGGACAGCTGAGGTTGCTCACAGGTATATCCCAGACTATGAACATCGTGTTCAATATAAAGTAGGAAATTTGCTAAGGAGAGCCTCCTGCTTGAGACCCTTTTCCTTGTCCTGCTCCTGAGGACTGCTCTCTTGTCCATTTGCTGGGCTGAGTATAACCTTTCATGCACGATATAGGCATTGGTATTGGCTTGGGTTGTTTGATTAAATCTGTTTTCTCTTGAATTCATGGGTCTCCTTTTCCTGATGCTTCTGTCTTTTCTGCTAGGGAGGGGTCATCAGGAGATAGAGCCACTGCTATAGTTTAGCCCCAGATACAGGCTAAAGGTAGAGACACAGAACATAAAATACAGGCAAGTTGTTGGGTTTTTTCTTCCTTCTTGTCTCAGGTTGGGAACTATAGGGTTAAAAAACTCCTCTAGGGACTTGAAGATTGTTATTCAATGCCACAATTCTGCTATCTCTTCATAAGCTCAGGTCCAGCCCAGCTTGTTCTCTTTTCCTCCCCCTTCAGCCTTCTGCCGGGCAGGAGCTGCGTTATCAGGACAAACATGTAAGGATAGGCCTGGTTGGGGCCTNAAAGGGACAACTGTAAACAGCAAGGCAGTGTTTTCTAAATCCTCCAACACAAATGCAAATCTTTTCCTTTTCAATCAGAGGTAAGGCTTTTATTTACCACTGCAGAATCAAATGTAGATGCATTGTGACTGATTGAAAAATCTCAGCCTAGGAGTTTGTTTTGCTCTGATTGAAAAATCTCGGCCTAGGAGTTTGTTTTGCTCTGCAACATGAAGCCAGTTACACCACAAAAACCCCCAAGTTCTCCATAAACTTGCAGTAAGCTGTGAAGAATCCACTTTCAGGAGTCAGGTTTCTGATTCAGTGTGCTGTCAAGTGAAATTCCTCTAACTACTGCTTTTCAGGTGAAATCCACAATTGTTCAGATTACTTTTTGCCAGCACTACCATGGCCACAAACCCACCTTCCCAAGTGCCATGTCTGTACATTGCATGAATACCTACAGAGACAGTGATGACTCCACCACCTCCCTGAGCAGCCTGTTCCAATGCCTGACCACTCTTGCAGCAAAGACATTTTTCCTAATCTCCAACCTAAACATCTCCTGTCACAATTTCAGGACATTTCCTCTCCTATCACATGATCTAGGGAGAAGAGACTGACCCTCATTTCACTCTGCCCTCCTGTCAGGGAGTTGTAGAGAGCAATGAGTTCTCCCCTCAGCCTCTGCTCTTCTAGACTGAAACCCCCCAGTTTGCTCAGCTGCTGCTCACCAGCCCTGCTCTCCAGACCTTTCACCAGCTTTGCTGCCTTTCTGTGGACACCTTCCAGCAACTCAATCTCTTTCTTGTAGCGAGGGCTCCAAAACTGAATCTCGATTGGCAATAAATAAATAAATTACCATAGCAAAGGCTGCCTTTGACAAGAGTTATGTTCCCACAGCCTCAGGAGAGCGTAAAAGTGACAATGAGAATGAAGATTATCTGTAACTCTTCAATTTGAGCCCTTCTGCCAGGCTTGCATCAGCCTTGCAGCATACAGCTCTGTGGGTGTACTGCAGGATGCGCTGAACGAAACACGTACCTTGCTTCATAAGTTCATGTCTGGCTTCTGGCCAAACGATACCTTAGTTGAGCTGTAAGTGGAAAACACTCAATTAGATGAATATTCATCTTAATGAGCTGCCTGCTGCATATCACACTTGGAGAAATTGTATGCTAAAGTCTTGATAAAAAATGCAGTTCCAGACATGCGAAACCTAGAAGAGGGTCTGTTTGCACTGTAGGGAGGAAGGGCTGCCAGATTACAGACACTTGCTTGAGGACTGGTTAAAATTGCAAAGGACCTGTTTAACCAAGGTGAGGACAGGATGACCCCTCTGCAGTTTCCCAGATCAGCCCTTCCACTCTCTGTTTCTGCAGCTCAGTAAAAGCCTGTGGTTAGATGTATCCTTTGCTCCCAGGCCAAAGATGTACAGATGGAGGGAAAGGTCTCATGCTGCTGCCAACCCCTTCACCATTCACAGAATCACAGAATAATAGAGGCTGGAAGGGATGTCTGGAGATCATCAAGTCCAAGCCCCCTGATAAGGCAGGATTACCTAGAGACCATAGGAACACATCCAGGTGGGTTTTGAACATCTCCAGTGATGGAGACTCCACAACCTCTCTGAACAGCCTGGTTCATTGCTCCAGCATCCTTAGATTAATGAAGTTCCTTCTCATGTTTAGATGTAATTTCTTACATTCAAGTCTATGTCCTTTACCCTTTGCCCTGTCACTGGGCACCACTGAAAAAAAGCCTGTTCTAATCCATCCCTTTAAGTACTGATCAGTACTGATGAGATTCCCCTCTCAGTCTTCTCTTCTCCAGACTAAACAACCCTGATTCTCTCAGTCTTTCCTCATCACAGAAATGTTCTAGTGCCCTCATCATCTTTGCACCCTTTTGCCATACTCTTCTCCAGCAAGTCCCTGTCCTTCTTCAACTGGGGAACCCACAACTGGACACAGTATTCCATATATGCCTCACCAGGGCAGAGTAGAGGGGAAGGGGAACATCCCTCAGCCTGCCTGGCTACACTCTTCTTGCTGCATCCCAGGATGCCATTGGCCTCCTTGGCCATACAGGCACGTTGTTGACTCATGGGCATCCTGTTGTCCACCAGGACTCCCAGGTCATTTTCCACAGAGCTGCTCTCTAACAGTTCAGCCCCCAGCCTGTGTTGATCCACGGGGTTGTTCTCCAGATGCAGGACTTGACAGTAAGCCCTTGCTGAAATCTGTAGGGCTGGATTGCATCACCCCCCTCTCTGTAAAGAGCAGTGCCTCTGTCAGTCCAGGGCAGCCTGCAAGCACAGTGGGGTGAGCAAGTGCCTCGTCCTTCTCTCAAGTGTCTTTTGAGTTCAGATTACATCAGCACATGATTCATTCCCAAGCAGAGAGGGGAGGGAAGGCCAGCAGCAGAAACCCATCCCTCTTCCATTAAGGCACAAGGACCTTTCTGAATGTAATGGGTTGCTACCTTTATCATATGGAAGGAAGCAGTCACTGCAATCTTCTTCCAGTATTTGAAAGTGGCTGCAGAAGAGCTGGAAAGGGACTTTTTATAAAGATATGGAGTGACAGGACAGTAGGTGATGGTTTCAGATTGCAAGAAGCTTGATTTAGATTGGATATTAGGAAGAAATTCTTTCCCATCAGAGTGGTAAGGCACTGGAACAGGTTGCCCAGAGAAGTTGTAGAGACTTCAGCTCTGTAAGTTTTGAAAGCCAATTTGCTTGGTCAACCCATGGGACCCATGACAAAGGAGGTTGAACTAGATGATCTTTAAGGTTCCTTCCAAGCCAAACAATTCAATGATTCTATGATTTTTGGCCTGCCATCCACAACATATTGATGGTTTATCATCTGCAAGAATCTCTATGTCCTTCACCTTTAAGTGCTATTCTTTCACCCATGTTTTCTCAGCCAGAAACCTTTTGCCTGTAAAGTTGTTTCTAAAACAAGATGCATAAAAGAAAAAACCCTGCTCTGATGATGCAGCTGTTGAAACTGAAGAGACTTACACGATCAAATGGAGAAGCTGCAGCAAATTTGGGGGACTAGTAGCTTTCAGACCCATCCACAATCGTGGTAGGGCCTCTGAGGACCTTCTGCATTGTTCCTTGCTGAAGCCTCTTTTCGTGATGTGGGTGTCCAGCTCCAACAGGTACTCCTGGAAATCTGAATTATATTTGGCAAGGAAAGAGTACAAAATACCACTATATCCACTAGAGGAGTGGCACAATCTGAAGATCACAGGATGTTAGGTGTTGGAAGGCACCTCTGGAGATCATCAAGTCCAACCTCCCTGACAGAGCAGGACCATAATCTGGTGCAGGTCACACAGGAAAAGCATCCAAATGGGTCTTGAAAGTCTCCAGAGAAGAAGACTCTTGTTACAGAAAGACTTCTCATAATCTGAGGGAAAAAAAAAAAAAGATGCAAAACACTTTCTCTGGCATTGCTTCTTGCATGGGATCTTGATGATGTTCAGCTCATCTCTTTAAAACATGAATTAGGACAGCTGGCTGAAAGACCAAGGAAGAGATATACTCATCTTTTCAGAAGGGTGGAGTACAAGACCTTTGTATCTTCCAGCACATCTCCACCTTTATCCATATGCAGTTTTGTGCTGGTTTGAGCTAATTGGAATATTTTTAATAGAGAAAATTATACTGTAGGCTGTGAAGGTAAAAACCATGGTGATGTCTACTTCACTCATAGGCTTGCTCTGATGTTTAGGTATAAGAAAACCAAAACAAAGAAGATAAGAGAGTCTCTTGAGCTGGCAGTCTGGGTCACGGGGGCTTGCTTGCTGCTTGGGTCTTGGGCTCTCTAGCAGCTCTGGCTTCTCCTCTCTGCTGAATAACTTCACTAACCACTTNCAAGTTTAGTTAGTAAGGCTTAATGACCCCAATATATTGAAGCTCTCGAAGCAGTAGAAATAAACACAACTCAGAATGGAACAGGGAGAATAAGGGGTTCCATGCTCTTAACCTTGTGATTCTCCATGTTTATAATGTGGATCCTAAATCCTCTAATCATGTTACAATATGGATTGTCAACATCTGCAAAATAAATCAGTTTGAAATTAGAATATTCCACTTAAAGCATTCTTCGTTGCTTTTTATCCTTTTTTCCTAGAGTTTTTTAGTATGTATTTATTGAAATATTATTTGAATGTGTTTCATGAAGCTCCCCAAGCCCATCTGACTTCCTTTTTGTGGAACAAAGAGGCAAAGGTATTTTCTATATCAGAGCTACAATGATAGATCCTCCACAGCAAAATAAATAGTGTGCAAAACTAGTCTGAAATGAGATCTAGAGTTTGAAGGTCAACGTTATGCCTGTGGGAGAGAAAAATGCATCTGAGAAGCACCCTTCAAGACATTTCCATGCATGTATGTTCTGGAAGATCTGGTTATGGGTGCTACCCTCAAGTGAATTCAGAGAACAGGGACCAGTGATGAGTTGTGCCTCCCTAGATGATCCTAATTAATAACTCAAATATGACTACAGAAGCAGCTCCTATAGGTGAGCAGAGGGTGATAAATGTGGACTTCAGAGAACACAGCCACTGCAGCCAGCCATGAACTCTGATATAAGCTGGGAGGAAGCTGGAGGAGGAAAGGGATAGAGAGGAGATGAGTGTAATAAATGCCTGCAGTCTGCATGTGCTGAGAATATTGCTGAGTAAAAGCCTCTTCCCCTCCAAGAAAGAAAAAAAAACAACCCAACCCTGGTGGTGAATAAGCTTGGCTGTAAGGATTGATCAGCCTTTTTTTTTCTTTCATCAAAGGAATTGCTGCATTTTAATCCTGCCTGCAAACATCTTAAAATGATTAACATTAGCATTAGCATATTTGACTTTCATTTGTGACTTGATAGGTTTTGAAGCTCTATTATATCCTGGTTGCAACATGAATATGGTAGAAATGCATGAAAAGAAAAGAGAGGTAGAAAGGGTGGTGGTGGTGAAGTATTGGTTTGGGTAGACAGAAAAAACTCCACCTTCATTAAATCAGAAATCAAGAGGAAACGCTGGAGTGTTTTTGCAACATGTTGGCAAGCTTCAAAGCAAATAAGTTCTAGGGCTTCAGATTGTTCATTTACTTTTTTCTTTCTTCATTTTTAATCATGAACAGAGCTCAGCTAAGACGTGGAAAACTCTACTTTAGAAAGCATTGAAATGCTTTGATACCACAGCCCACAGTTTGGTTTGGGTTTTTTCTTTTTTTCCTCAAAACAATTTGTCAACTTCAGCCCAAAAATTCCTGAAACCACGGTTTTGGAGCCTGCTATCTTCTGAAAAGAATTTGCCCAGCTGTATTTTCAGACTTCAGTGATAAAGAAGACATCCTTCAAGGCTCAAAGCATGTTTGCTGAATTGATGTCTTGAACGTTATTATAGCGTCGCACTGGCAGAAAGTTTCAGGCACCCCTCGACTCTGTGCTGGAATCCAGAAAGCACTTCTGGTTCTAACAGTTTCCAGAGTTAGCAGTTCTGGAAGAGGACCACACTGAATTAGACACATAGTTTTCACCCAGTTTCAAGCTGTGATACTTTTGGGTTTTTCAGTGAAGATGTGAGTTGCTGTGAAATGAGGTTAGTTTACTGAAAGCCAGTTTATCTTTCCCTGACTCTTGCAAGGCTTTCAAACAGTCCACAGATTCCCCAGGGGCATCAGTACAGAGGACCACTGAGTGAGGTAGCACAAGTTAACATCTTGAGAGGAGATTTGAGACAGTAATGAGCAACAGGAGGAGAAGAAACAGCCTCGAGTTGCATCAGAGAAGGTTTAGATTGGCTGTTAGAAGAAACTCCTTCACTGAAAGGATTCTCAAAGAGTGAAATAGGTTTTGAAAGGAAGTGCTTGAATCCCCATCACTGGAAGTGTTTAAAAAAGGCAGAGATGTGGTGCTGAGGGCCATGGTTTAGCAGGTGGGTGAATCCCCCTTGCTGGAAGTGTTTAAAAAAGGCAGAGATGTGGTGCTGAGGGCCATGGTTTAGCAGGTGGGTGTATCCCCATTGCTGGAAGTGTTTAAAAAAGGCAGAGATGTGGTGCTGAGGGCCATGGTTTAGCAGGTGGGTGAATCCCCTTGCTGGAAGTGTTTAAAAAAGGCAGAGATGTGGTGCTGAGGGCCATGGTTTAGCAGGTGGGTGAATCCCCTTGCTGGAAGTGTTTAAAAAGGCAGAGATGTGGTGCTGAGGGCCATGGTTTAGCAGGTGGGTGAATCCCCATTGCTGGAAGTGTTTTAAAAAGGCAGAGATGTGGTGCTGAGGGCCATGGTTTAGCACCAGCCTTGGTAGAGTTAGATAATTGTTGGACTGAATGAAATTAAAGATCTTTTATGACCAAAACAGCTCTGTGGTTCTCTGATTATAAGAAATGTGTGCTCCACTTTCACCAGCTGGGCTAGATTGCAATTGTATTCAAGCCTATCATGTATTAAGTACTGTAATGGGGCCTTAATCTGTCCCAGTGTATATCCTACTGCTTCTAGCATAGAGAAGATCACTATTTGCTTTCCCAGACTTCACTGTGGGCAGTGAGTGCCTCATGTTATGGCCACTTACACAGACTGTTGAGGTAGCAGCAAACCTTGGTGCACAACACTGGAAGCCTGAACCCCTCTTCTGAAATTGGCTGGAGTAGGCTTGGATAGACAAAGACAAACCACCACAGAGAATCCCACATAAAGAGGTTAGATTCAGGGTAGATACGAGGGGGGAAATTGTACAATGAGGGTGGCCCAGATTATCCAGAGAGGTGATAGAAGTCCCCTCACTGGAAATATTGTCAGATTGGATAAGGTTCTGAGCAACCCATTCTGGTTAAAGATGACCCTGTTCACTGCAGGCACAGCTGGACTAGAAGACCTTTAAAGGTCTTTTCCAACCCAAAGCATTCTATGGCTCTGTTGTGCTGCATGACATAACTATGAGCAGAGAACCTCCCTTTCTCACAAATTCAGTCATAGTAATTTGAAAAAGGTAGTGGGTTACAATGCACTGTGCATCTGCTCAGTGGTAGGACAAGGGGCAACAGGCACAGATGAGAACCAAGAGGTTCTCCCTGGAGCAGAATGCCCAGAGATGTTGCCCAGTCTTCCTGTCTGGAGAGATTCCAAACCTAACAGTCTACATTTCTGTGCAACCTTCTTTGGGTGACTTTGTTTTAGGAGAGGGGTAGGACTGGATGATCTCCAGAGGTCCCTTCCAATCCCTACCATTTGGTGATGCTCTGACTGGTTGTGGTGCTGTTGATTTTTTTTTTTTTTAAAGCAAAATGCTCTTTGCTTTGGCTCCAGCTGTGTGCTCTAAGATAACACTTGTTGGAGTGGGTACAAAGAAGGGCAACGAAGGGGTTTGGAGAACAAGTCTTACGAGGAAGAGGCTGATGGAGCTGGAGTTGCCAAGCCTGAAGAAGAGAAGGCTGAGAGAAGACCTCATTGCTCTCTATGAATCCCCGAAAGGAGGTTGCAGTGAGGCCCAGTATTGGCCTCTTCTCCAAAATAACTAATAACAGGACGAGAGGCAATGACCTCAAGCTGCAGCAGGGGAGGTTTAGGCACGAGATTAAGAAAAATTTCTTTGGTGCAAGAGTGGTCAGGGATTGAAACAGGCTGCTCAGGGAGGTGGTAGAGTCATGGTCCCTGGAGGTGAATGTTGGGACATGGTTTAATGGCTGTGATGGTGTTAGGTTGATGGTTAGACTTGCTCATCTTAGAGATCTTTTCCAGCCTCAGTGGTCCTGTGATTGCATGAGAACCTGAGCATCATTTCAGAACCTGGTCTCTTTCATTACTCTAGAAAAATATCTTTATTTTCAAATTGTTAGAATAGATGAAATCCCACACACTTGATTTCACCTAATACTCTATACCTCTATTTGATCTGCTAATTACAGCAAATAGAAAATCTAGACAAGCATGAAGACAATAAGATAATGTCTTTTAACAGCAACTAATTAAACCATTAACCAAGATGTGCTATTTAAGAGATAACGTTCATGGCACTTGAACACATCAAGCAGTAAGCTGTGTTTGTGGTTGATTAAATGTCAGAGTGAATCTGAAGCATCTGATAATTGCAAAAACAATTTCCTACAGATATACTAATAATATGAAAAGGTGGAGCCTCAGAATGTGTGACATATGGAGACAAAACCCCTGAAGTTCCAAAAAGGATGATAGAGTATCTCAGGTTGGAAGGGAC
>VWYK01093447.1:0-27473 GCA_013399775.1 Semnornis frantzii
GGGGGCCTGCCCGCCGGCTCAGCCGCTCTGCCCGGCCCTTCCGCGGCCTGCCGGTCCCGAGGGCACCGGCGATCGAAGGCTCGCTTTGAGCGGCAGAAGCGGCTGCCCAGAGGGGCCCGGCCTTGCTGCAGAGCCCGATCCGGTGCCTCACCACTGCTGCCCTGCCGCCGCGGCAGGAGGGAGCCGCACTCGGTAATCGGCCCCCCCCGCCCCGGTGCCGGGCCGCCGTGACGCGCTTCCGGCTGCGCAAGGCCTGCTGGGGCTGCGGGGCCTGCGGCGCGGTGCATGCCGGGAAGTGTGGTCCGGCCCCATGGCGGAGGAGCTCGAGCGAAAAGCGGCGCTGGAGATGGTGAGTGACTGAGCGCGGCCCCGGCTGAGGAGGGCGCGGTGAGGAGGGCTCTGCGCCGTCGGCAGCAGCTGCATCAGTGCTGGAAGCAGTCGCCGGGGCTTCCACGCGGCCTCCCTGGCCTGGCTGAGCAGCGGAGCCTCCTCAGCATGGGCTCGCTGAGGGGGGCCGAGGGGGAGTTGCGATGTTGGTGGCCGGATAGGTCGTCGCTAAAACACGTTCCTCAGCACTGCATCTCCGCGGCTTGGAGATCTCTCCAGGGATGGGGACTCCACCACTGCCCTGGGCACCACCGCTCTGCCAGGCCTTGACAATCCTCCAGGGGAAGAAATTGTTCCTCGTGTCCAACCCAAGCCCCAGGTCCCTCAGCTGCTCCTCTCCAGCCCTGTTCTCCAGACCCTTCGCCAGCTTCATTGCCCTCGACCTGCTCCAGCCCCTCAATGACCTGGCCACCCTGAGGCAGATCCAAGCCAGGACGCTCGTGGCATTCTTGCCCACCTAAGCACACTGTTAGCACCCCCAGGTCCTTTTCACCTCTGGGAGACCCACACAGCCCTGCCCAGCATTATTTTCCTCTGGCGTGGGGCAGCTGCTCCGTTAGTGTCGCTGAACAGTAGAGGGAGCAAGAAACTAAGGGAAGAACCTGAAATAGGAGGGACTGAGAAAAAAATCACCTTTGAAATTAATTTCTTCGAGTTGAGCTGTTTGAGGTTGCCCTTCAGGGAACAGAAGGAGCTGGAGGGCAGGGCTAAAGGATTTTAAACCAAGACCGGACTCAGACTTTGCTGCAACAAGCCTTTTTGTTTAAAGATTAATTGCTGAGCACTGCAACATCAGGCTTGGGGTGGCTTTGTGTGGAGGTTGCAGACTCCGGCAGCGAGCCTGGCTCCTCTCTCCTGCACGAATTCCAGATTGCTGAGCCCTCCGAGAGGGCTCTGTGGATCCACTGCAGAAGGCACTAGATGGCACTGCAGGTCAGGCTGACAGGCTGAGTGTCGGCTGGGTACCAGGACGGCTGGGAGCAGGCCCCTGCACCGGTAGAGGTGAAAGCAGCTCTGTGGAGAAGAGCAGGGGAACAACAGGTTCCCCAGCAGTGTTTCCTCGTGGCCAAGAAGGTCAATGGTCTCCTGGGGTGTATGAAAAAGAATGTGGCCAGCAGGTCAGGGGAAGTTCTTCTGCCCCTCTTCTCTGCCTTAGCTGGGTCACAGCTGAAGTCCTGGTTCCAGTTTTGGGTTCCTCAGTTCAAGAGAGAAGGGGAACTACTGGAGAGAATCTAGTGGAGGCTACAGAGATGCCGAAGCATCTCCCCGGTGGAGGCAAAATACCTGACTAGGTGGACCAGTGGCTTGGTGAGAAGCATCACCACTCTCATGTTTGCAAGCTTCTTATGGTTGCTGATCTCACAGTTCTTTTTCAGCCTAAATGATTCCATGATCGAGTCCAACCCTTAACTGTCAGGTCACCACTACACCATGCCCCTCAGCACCACATCTCCACAGCTTTGAAACCCCTCCAGGGATGGGGACTCCAGCTGGGCCAGGCTTGGACAGCCCTCAAGGGGAAGAAATTGTTCCTTATGTCCAAACTATACCTGCCCTCCCAGTTCCTGTGGTGAAGCTCTGGTGTTGCTGCCCTCAGCCTTACAGAATCTCTCTTGTCTCCTCCCTTGTGGCAGGTCCAGGCAGATGGGACAGATGGAAACTGTGTCACCTTTGTGCTGCACGATGAGGACCACACGCTTGGCAACTCCCTCCGGTACATGGTCATGAAGAAGTAAGTGAAGCCTCTGTGGGGCCTGGTTTCACTCAGGGAACCTCTGCCTCCCACTCTGGCCTTTTCATAGAGGCATAGAACTGTTTGGATTGAAAAAGACCTTCAGGATCCTTGAGTCCAACTCTCAACCAAACACCACCATGCTCACTAAGTCATGTCCCAAGTGCCCCATCCACATGTTTCTTGGACACCTCCAGGTGACTCCAGTACGTCCCCTTGGCAGCCTGTTCCAGTGCCTGTCCTGCATCTCAGTTGTTGCTGGAACAATACAAACAGAAGCTACCTCTGTCGGGGTCCTCAGCAGCCACTTCTCTCAAAGGATCTATCTTTGCATGTGCTGTTAGAGTCAGAACCCTGAGAGCTCTAAAAGGCCTTAGTGAGCCTGCCTAGCCACAGCCAGGACCTCTCCCCACACCCTTCCCGTGGACCCAGCAGCCCCATTTAAGCTCTGGTGAGGAAAGGCTGAGAGCCCTGGGGCTGCTGAGCCTGGAGAAAAGCAGCCCCAGAGAGGATCTTCTCAATGCTCAGCTAAAAGGTGGGGGAGGGCAGGAGGATGGGGTCAGACTCTTCTCAGTGGTGCCCAGTGACAGGACAAGGGCAATGGGCACAAACTGGAACCTAGGAGTTTCCACCTGAACAGGAGGAGAAACTTCTTTGGTGTGAGGTGTTGGAGGCCTGGAGCAGGCTGCCCAGAGAGGTTGTAGAGTCTCCTTCTCTGGAGAGCTTCCAAACCCAGCTGGACATTGTGATGCTGGGCAAGCTGCTGTGGGTGCCTCTGCTTGAGCAGGGGGGTCGGACTGGATGATCTCCAGAGGTCCCTTCCAAACCCACCATATTGGGATTCTGTGACTTGTCAGCATTGGGTTAATTAATGATTGAACTCAAGGATCTTCTGCTTTCTCCTCTTTTGCAGCCCTGATGTGGAGTTCTGTGGCTACTGCATCACACACCCCTCTGAAAGCAAGATCAACTTCAGAATCCAGACCCGAGGTGGGACTCAATGAGATAAATATAAAGCAGGTTTCTTGTTCTTCTCTCCCGACCATCTGCAGCTGCTGTGTCCTGTTCCTCAGCTGCAGAGGCTGTTCTGAGCCACCAGGGTGGTGAGGCACTAGAAGGAGTTGCCCAGGGAAGTCGTGGAGGCTGCAGGCCTGGAAGTGTTCAAAGCCAGGTTGGATGAGGCCTTGAGCAGCCTGGTCTAGTTGAAGATGTCCCTGCCCATGGCAGGAGGGTTGATCTAGATGATCTTTGTGGTCCCTTCCAAACCATTCTGATTATGCTACAGCTCTTCTCCTTCCCAGCTGTTGGGTTGTGGCCTGAGGAGCCCACAGCCCTGTCCTCTCCCAGATATCTGGCTTGACTGGAAGCAGACATCAGATTGGTGGTGGAGTAGATCTGCTACTCCCTCAACTGCCAGAGCTGCTGGGTGCTCCATCTGCCACTAAACCAGCACAGGGACTGGAGGGCAAAGCTGAGGTGTGGTGACATCAAGCTGCAGTGAGATTGTAGAGTCACAGAACGGGTTGGGTTAGAAGGGACCTGAAAGATCATCCATTTCCAACCCCTCTGTATGGTCAGGGGCATGTTAACTGCAGCAGGTTGCTCAAAGCTCCATCCAACCTTTGTTTCCTCCTCTCCTTCTCCACTATCTTGCAGCTTTGAGTGTCAAGCTGTGACCTGAAGCTGAACACCTCATCAGTCCATGCTGTCTTTGTACCTGCCTTCCAAAGAGGACTTTGTTCCCTGGTGGTAGAGAGCATGGACAACTCTTGAGCCTCTTGCAGTCACTCAGCAGTTCACCAACCCTTCCAGCTCAGCCCACTGCCCTGCCAAGCTCCACAGCTTTGGCTGCTGCTGGAGGAGAGGGTCTTGCTCTATCCCTCCATCATGGGACTGTTTCTGAGCATCAGATCTGTAGAAGTCACTTCCTAGAAGGAAGCATTTAGTTGGTGCTTACTTCCTACAAACCCTTGGTGGCTAAAGTGTTTGCCTTGCCAAGGGAAGTCCTTCCCTATGGGATGAACTACAGAGGAAGTCTCTGCTCTTCCTGGCCCAACACACTGAGCTCAGCTCTAAGGATGCTCTCAGGAAGGCTGTGGACCACCTACCTGCTATCAGAGCTTCTCACCATCACAGGGTCTGCCCTAGTGCATGGTGGTAACATCCATGTGTTGGGGACAGGGCTGCCAACCCTCTGGAAACCACCTCCCATTTCACTGACTCCTCTTCTTCCCTGAAGGAGCCCTTCCTGCTGTTGAGCCGTTCCGGAAAGGGCTGAACGACCTGATGGGAGTTTGCCAACATGTCCTCAGCACTTTTGAGGTAAGACCCTAAAGAAGACCTCAGAGGTCTTTCTTCTCCTGGTCTCAGAGGGGAGAGGAGTGAACTAAGACCTGCTGAAGGTATTTTTTATATGAAAAGCCTGATAGAACATTTTCTGATGTTCTCTGCCTGCCCTGTGTCACACCATGGTGTCCTTTTCTCTTGGACTGACCATAACTCAGTCACTTCTGAAAGCACCTGAAGCTGTGTCAGAGCCTCTCAGGTCCCTCAGCCTTTCCAGGCACTGGGCAGCAAAGTCACAGCACAGACCATGGTGGTGGCACTGGGATGGTCACTCAGCCACGATGCTGTTAACATTTGTCCTTTGCTTTTCTTTGCAGAGGAGCATGAAGGACTACAGAGCACAGAGGGAGGAGGAGATGCAGTAGGGTTTGGAGGTGGCTGTTCCCATGGCTGTGTGGAATGTCTGTGATGTGGTGAACTCCCTGTGACAAACGTTTTTTGTTTGTTTGGGGGCTTTTATGGCTGCTTGGAGGCAAATTCTGTACATAAAAAAAAAAAAAAACAAACCAAACTTCCTCAAGCTTGGTGGTGTGGAGGTCAGGTGGCAAAAGATGGCAGCTCCTCCAGTACCATCTTCTTTCTGCCCCAGACAAAGGACAGTGCAAACCACTCCTCCTGAGAAGGTTTCAGGGGTGCAGCACTGAAACAGAATGATTTGGTTTGGAAGGGACCTCTATAGATCATCCAGTCCAACCACCCTGCCAAAGCAGCTGCAGCCACAGCAGCTTGCCTCAGGATCACAATGTCCAGCTGGGTTTGGAAGCTCTCCAGAGAAGAGCTTCCAGAGAAGACTCCACAACCTCTCTGGGCAGCCTGCTCCAGGCCTCCAGCACCCTCACGACAAAGAACTTTCTCCTCGTGTTCAGATGGAACCTCCTGGGTTCCAGTTTGTACTCATTAGCCCTTGTCTTGGTCAGTGGGCACCACAGAGAGGAGCCTGGCCCCGTCCTCTTGCCCCTCACCTTTCAGCTCTTGCTGAGCATTGCTCAGATCCCCTCTCAGGCTGCTCTCCTCCAGGCTCAGCAGCCCCAGGGCTCTCAGCCTTTTTCTCCTCACAGAAGTGCTCCAGGCCCCTCAGCATCTTTGCAACCTCTCCTGGACTCTCTCCAGTAGTTCCCTGTCTGTTGAACTGGAGAGCCCAGAACTGCATCCAATATTCCAGCAGCAGCCTGACTAGGGCAGAGTAGAAGAGGAGAACCTCCCTCTACCTGCTGGCCACACTCTTCTTCACTCCCAGAGACCATCAGCCTGTTGGCCCTGAGCGTACAAGGCCTGTGCTCTAGGCACAAGACAATTCCCAGCACAACTTTATCCCTGAGGTAGAAAATGACTCCTTTGCCATAATCTTCTCCTTGCTTTGGGACTTGAGGCGTCGGTGAGGAGCTGGGAGAAATGTGAACTTCTGAGGCTTCTGCTTCTGTTTCACTCTCTGACCGAATGCCTGTCCCTGGTGGCAAGACAGGAGGCATCAAACATCTGGTGCAGAAGGTCTGCCCACGAGGGTGGCAGCAGACTGAGCAGCAGAGTTGTGTTTGTGTCCAGAAACAGGGAAGCTCCAGCAGCAGGAGGCTGAAGGGACCCTAAGGTGAAGCCCAACCTCCAGCACCGAACGCACACCACAGAGCAGGCAGCAGGGGCACAGTAAACCAACCCAGGCCCACATGGTCTCCTTGGAGCAAAACCTGATCACTTTGTGGAGGAACTCAAGCTGCACCAGGGGAAAGAAGTGCTGCTTAAAAGAGCTACCTGGTGCCTTCTTGAGTGTCAAGGTGCCAATCTCTTCTCAGTGGTGTGCCCTGTGACAGGACAAGGGCAATGGATACAAACTGGACCCAGGAAGTTCCACCNCAGCCCCAGGGTTCTCAGCCTTTGCTCCTCACAGAGATGCTCCAGGCCTCTCAGCATCTTCCCATCTTCCCCCCGACTTTCTCCACTTGTTGCCTGTCTGTCCTGAACTGGGGAGGCCAGAACTAGAAGCAGGATCCCAGCTATGACCTGCCTAGGTTAGAGTAGATGCAGAGGAGAACCTCCTCCACCTGCTGGCCACACTCTTCTTCATGCTCCCTTGTAGACCATTGGCCTGTTGGGCATGAGAGCACATCCCTGGCTCATGGGGTACTTGTCCAGCTGCACTCCTAGGCTCTCCTCCACAGAACTGCTTTCGAGCAGCTCCCCCCTCACCTCTACTGGTGCAGGAGGTTCTTCCTCTGCATTGGCAGGACCCTCCTCTTGCCCTGGTTGACCTCCATGAGATTGCCCACTGCCCCAGCTCTCCAGCCTGTCCAGGTCTGGCTGAATGGCAGCACAGCCTGTCAGGATGTCACCCACTCATCCCAGTTTGGAGCCATCAGCAGACTGTTGCTGTTTGTCTCTGCTGGCTGCCTCCCAGTGAGAGCCTTTAGCTGAGTGTACCATGGGCTGAAATCCCAGGTGCCTTCTGCTCCGAGCTGGCATGGAGTGTTTTGCAACTCTCCCATTTGCTCCATGAAGTGGGGATACCTCTTGTCTCCTCCATGGAGGCCTGCAGCTACCAAAGGCACCTGCTGACACTCAACTAAGTATTTGTGAGACTCTGCAGCCCCTCTGCAGCTCAGCACAAAGCACCTGGAGATCTTCCCTTACAAACACCCTCATGTTTTATTAACACACGGAGGAGCACACAGGAGGATGGAGAATGTCAGATGTTCTCCAGAAAATGGCTCTTTCCAGCCCAGACTGACAGACTTGGGCTCTCACCAGGTTGCTGGTTGGGTTGGGGCATGTAGGAGTCAGGCCAAGAAGACAACTGAACCCTACACTTCATAGCAAGGCTCCTTTGCCTGATCATGGGATCATGGCTTTGGTTGGAAGAGACTTTCAAGGTCATCCAATCTAACCCTCAACCCAGACCTGCCAGGTGACCACTAAACCATGTCCCCCCAGCACCACATCTCCACACCTCTGAAACCCTTCCTAGGGGTATGGACTCCACCACTGCCCTGGACAGCCTGGGCCAGACCTTGACAGCCTCAAGGGCTAGAAATTGCTCCTCATGTCAAATCTAAACCTTCCCTGAGGAAACTCGAGGCTGTTTCCTCAAGTCACTGCCAGGTCACATGAAGATGGAACAGGAGAAACAAGTTCTTCTCCATGAAGAAAGAAATGTTTGACACTGAGGGTGGTGAGAGCCTGGCCCAGGTTGTCCAGAGAGCTGGGAGATGTCCCATCCCTGGAACCATTGCAAGTCAGGTTGGTTGGGGCTCTGAGCAACCTGCTCTAGTTCCAGATGTCCCTGGTTGGGCTGGATGACCTTTAGAGGTCCCTTCAACACAAACCAGTCTGGGATTCTATGAAGCCAAGTTGCTGCCCATCTCTCCCTACCATGAAGAGGAGGTTTCATGCTATCAATGTTCACATGTGGGCCTGGATCTTACCCTGGCTCTATGCCCAGGCACAAACCATCCCAGCAAGAGAGGGAGATGATGAGGGATGGCATCAAAGCCATGAATTCTCAATCATGGTCCTTTCCCTCTCCCCCCTCATCCCACACCCAGCCCAAAGTAACCACATCTCAACCTTCCTTCCTGTTCCACACACATCTCCCCACCCCATGTTTCCACCCAAGGCAAATGGCCATGAGTCACTTGGTTTTCCTGTTGGGAAATGAAGAATCCTCCCTGGGTCTCAGTCCCCTTCCCCCTCCTATGGAGGTGACAGGGAGCAGAGGAGGGATCAGAGGCTGTGGTCAGAGCTGGTCCTATAGGAGCCCATGAAGTGTGCAGCTCCTTCCAGGTGGGTCATGACACGAAGGCAAAAACAATTCAGGCACAGCCAGAAAATGGCCACGTGAGAGCAGTGGAGGAGTCCTGCCACCCTGGCGTGGTGTCTGCTCCTCTTGTCCCTGCTGGTGGCACAGCTTTAGGAGGAGCTGTACTTGTTACTCAAGCGGGAGCTGCTCCTGTCCAGCCCGAGCTCCTGCCCGTTGGCTTTCCACTTCCCCACAGAGCCCTTGTCATCAGTGGGTGTGATGCTCAGGGCTGGCCTCTGGCACCAGCAGCACAGGCAGGACTGGGGGGAGACAAGAGGATGGAGAGAGAGAGGACACCAGGGTGAGATGGAGTGAAAGTGGAGGAAGCAACCCTTTGGTGATGCTGGCACCATGCAGTGCCAGGCTGGGAAATGCAGCCTGTGCTCCTGAGCTTTGGGTCCTGTGGACCTGCTGGAAGGAGATTTCCCAGCATAGGGCTGGTGAGGACCAGAAATTAGGGTACCAAAATCTGGGGCACCTTTTGTATTTTCTTGTCCTTGGGGGATAGAAAATACAGAGAATGCTTAGCTGGGATCATCTCTTCTTTCTCCCACAGCAGTTGGGAGATGGCTTCTTTCCATCCCATCCCATCTCACTTCATCCCATCTATCTCATTTTGGCTCATCTCATCCTATCTATCTCATCCCATCTCAGCTATCCCATCCCCCCCTATCCCATCTATCTCATCTCATTTCAGATACCCCATTCCAACCTATTCCATTCCATCTATCTTATCCCAGCTCAGCTCAGCTATCCCATCCCCCCCTATCCCATCTATCTCATCTCATTTCAGATACCCCATTCCAACCTATTCCATTCCATCTATCTTATCCCAGCTCAGCTCAGCTATCCCATCCCCCCCTATCCCATCTATCTCATCTCATTTCAGATACCCCATTCCAACCTATTCCATTCCATCTATCTTATCCCAGCTCAGCTCAGCTATCCCATCCCCCCCTATCCCATCTATCTCATCTCATTTCAGATACCCCATTCCAACCTATTCCATTCCATCTATCTTATCCCAGCTCAGCTCAGCTATCCCATCCCCCCCTATCCCATCTATCTCATCTCATTTCAGATACCCCATTCCAACCTATTCCATTCCATCTATCTTATCCCAGCTCAGCTCAGCTATCCCATCCCCCCCTATCCCATCTATCTCATCTCATTTCAGATACCCCATTCCAACCTATTCCATTCCATCTATCTTATCCCAGCTCAGCTCAGCTATCCCATCCCCCCCTATCCCATCTATCTCATCTCATTTCAGATACCCCATTCCAACCTATTCCATTCCATCTATCTTATCCCAGCTCAGCTCAGCTATCCCATCCCCCCCTATCCCATCTATCTCATCCCATTTCAGATATCCCGTTCCAACCCACTCCATTCCATCTATTTTATCCCAGCTCAGCTCAGCTATCCCATCCCCCCCTATCCCATCTATCTCATCCCATTTCAGATACCCCATTCCAACCTATTCCATTCCATCTATCTTATCCTAGCTCAGCTCGGCTATCCCATCCCACCCCATCCCATCTATCTCATCTCATTTCAGATACCCCATTCCAACCTATTCCATTCCATCTATCTTATCCTAGCTCAGCTCGGCTATCCCATCCCACCCCATCCCATCTATCTCATCCCATTTCAGATATCCCATTCCACTCCATTCCATTCCATCTATCATCCCATCTCTGATATCTCACCTCACCTCATCCCATCCCCTTCCTTCCTCAGGGCTTCATTGCTCCTGAAGTTTCCCTCTATGTAACTTGGGTTTGAAGGTTCAAGCAGCCACAAACCATCCTCCACTTTCCATGTCATGTCCTAAGCACAGAAGTCCACTGCAACGAGGGCTCCCCTGGATGCATCATGCCTGGTCCATGGGACCTTGTGGCCCTGGGACCAGTGGCTGGGAAGGGTCACCATAGCCAGGAGGTCTGGAGGGGTCAGCCCTACCTGGAAGCAGTTCTTGAATTTCCGGCTGACGAAGTAGAGAGCCACAGGGTTGATGCAGGAGTTGAGGGAGGCCATGTTGATGCCAAAGTAATCCATCACCAGCAGGAAACTGAGATGGCAGAGGACAGAAGAAGTGTTGGAAGCTCATGGAGTGCCGAAGGAGGGTTTCCAAAGTGCCTGCCAACTGCCTGGCCTGAGAAGCTGCTCCATGGAGGGTCAGTGGTTGATACCACGGAGGTGAGCACACAGGAGACCTTCCTGCACAATGCTGCTGCTTGTGAGGAGCATTGCCTGAGGAAGCCATGAAGTCTGATTTTTCCTGGTGACCCTCATCTCACACTGGCCTGAAGTTTGGAATAGGTTGCCCAGGGAGGTGGTGGAGTCACCACCCCTGGAGGTGTTCAAGAAACATGTGGGCATAGCACTCTGGGACATGGTTTAATGGCCATGGTGGTGGTGTGTGGTGGTTGGACAAGATGATCTTAGAGGTTTGTTCCAACCAAACAATTCTATGATTCTATCTGATAGTCAAAGGGAAGAGAAGGCATCCACCAGCCAAGTGACAGAAAGAGTGTTTGGACATGCTGCAGTTCCCTTAGCCCTGCAGAGAATGTTTTTCTGCTTGGGAGACCTCTTTATGGAGACACCTCAGCCCAGGAGATATCTCTAACCCATAGCTTTATGGGGACACCTCAGCCCAGGTGATCTCTTTAACCCATAGCTTTATGGAGACACCTCAGCCCAGGAGATATCTCTAACCCATAGCTTTATGGGGACACCTCAGCCCAGGTGATCTCTTTAACCCATAGCTTTATGGAGACACCTCAGCCCAGGAGATATCTCTAACCCATAGCTTTATGGGGACACCTCAGCCCAGGTGATCTCTTTAACCCATAGCTTTATGGAGACACCTCAGCCCAGGAGATATCTCTAACCCATAGCTTTATGGGGACACCTCAGCCCAGGTGATCTCTTTAACCCATAGCTTTATGGAGACACCTCAGCCCAGGAGATATCTCTAACCCATAGCTTTATGGGGACACCTCAGCCCAGGTGATCTCTTTAACCCATAGCTTTATGGAGACACCTCAGCCCAGGAGATATCTCTAACCCATAGCTTTATGGGGACACCTCAGCCCAGGTGATCTCTTTAACCCATAGCTTTATGGAGACACCTCAGCCCAGGAGATATCTCTAACCCATAGCTTTATGGGGACACCTCAGCCCAGGTGATCTCTTTAACCCATAGCTTTATGGAGACACCTCAGCCCAGGAGATATCTCTAACCCATAGCTTTATGGGGACACCTCAGCCCAGGTGATCTCTTTAACCCATAGCTTTATGGAGACACCTCAGCCCAGGAGATATCTCTAACCCATAGCTTTATGGGGACACCTCAGCCCAGGTGATCTCTTTAACCCATAGCTTTATGGAGACACCTCAGCCCAGGAGATATCTCTAACCCATAGCTTTATGGGGACACCTCAGCCCAGGTGATCTCTTTAACCCATAGCTTTATGGAGACACCTCAGCCCAGGAGATATCTCTAACCCATAGCTTTATGGGGACACCTCAGCCCAGGTGATCTCTTTAACCCATAGCTTTATGGAGACACTTCAGCCCAGGAGATATCCCTAGCTTCATAGGAGCATCTCTCAAACCTTCATCTCTTCCCCTGGTGCCTCCTTCTGTGCCTACCAGGTGAGCAAGGCCATCCAGAAAGCAGCTATTGAAGTGAGACGTTTGGGAGGCATCTGCACCAGCCCGCAGTGAGCCTGGTGTAACCTCTGCTGGTGCCCAAGAGGCTGCCAGCAGGGTGCCCTGCCCCTGGTGGCCCTACCTGAGCAGTTCACATCTGTTGGGGTCTGTCTGGTCGTAGATGGTCTTTTTGAGGATGCGGCTGAGGTGGAGAGGCAGCCAGCAGAGGGCGAAGATCACCACCAGGCAGAAGACTGTCTTGGCCACCTCCCGGCGCTGCGACGACAAACATTGCAGAGGAGAGCGTTGGACAGCAGGTGCAGCACCTTCTGCCCATGGTCACCAACAGCTCTTCAGCTCGTTTTGGTCACCCGGTGACCACTGGGCACCTCCTCGGGGTCCAAGGCACAACCTGCAGGTCCTGCACCACGAGGAGGACTCTGAGATCCAGGCTGCAGAAATGGTACCAGCAGGACTACGTGGATCAAACTCCTTCACTTCCCTTCCTGCCATCTCTCCTGGTGACTGGCACAGCATGGCCAGGGATAAATGACCACGAGAAACTGAAGGTGCAGCTGGTCCATGGCCATGAGGCTCTGAGAAGCCAACTGGTCCATGGACTAGCCCTGAGTTGTCCCTGGCTGGTCTGGGGATTGCCAAGTTGAAGGCCCATCTCCCTGATTTGGTGCATGCATTTGCATCACTGCACCAGCATCCGTTGACCACTGGGAGGTTATATCAGCTCATACACGTCTTCCAGAGAGACAACTGCATGTGCTGCAGAGGGGCAGGTCCATGTTGTCCCCACCAACAGCCCTCCCTCCTCCTTGGGAGCCAGCAGAGTCTCTCCCACCCTGCCTTGCTTACCCGTTTCATGTGGTCGTTCAGAGCGATTCTCATGCCGTTTCTCTTGCTCAACATCTCACATGACATCAAGGTGTAGAAGATGCCAGTGCACACCAAAGGGAGGCAGAAATAGAAGCCAAAAAGCCACCAGTCCTTCACATCACGGTAGAACTGCAGGCAGGAGAGAGAGCAGTTGCCAACTGGAGAAAGGGGAGGCAGGTAAGTGGGATGTGAAGTGCCCCAGACCCTGAAGCTGGCCTTTCTCAGACCCTCCTGATGTCTGAAGGTGTCTACCTGAGGTGTGTAGCACAGCTCCTGTGCTACCTGCACGTGGGATGGTCTTCTCCCAAGGCTGGTTTCCTGTACAGGAAATAGTTGCAAGGAGCTTATCTGGTAGATGTGGTGGGCTGAGATCTGTTGCTTTCTAAAGGTCTTCATTCCCTTCATTCCCTTGACCACTGAGCTGACCCTGTGATAAATGTTGCTCATGCAGGCTGGTTGTGAAGGTGCTCTGGGACAGTGTGGTGGGGTCTGAACCTTGCCAGGATGTGTCATGACCTTCTGATGTGGGTGATGAAGACACAACACAGCTTGACACCTCCCTGTAAGTGTTGAAGTCCAAGCTGGATGGGCCTTTGAGCAACCTGGTCTAGCTGAAGGTGTCTCTCCCCATGGCAGGAGGACTGGACTAGGTGATCTCTTTAAGGTCCCTTCCAAGCCAAACCAGTTTGTGATTCCAGCTGCCTGGCCCCACATTCAAAGCAAGTGTGCCCTGTGTCACTACAATGCTGGGGCTGCTGCTCTCCTTGTGTTCACCCTGAAGGCTGGAAGAAGCCCTCTACAGAAGCATCTGCTCCTCTAGTTGAGGGTGGAGGATGCAGAGCTGGGGCGGGACAGGGTACCTACCATCATGAAGGCAGATTTCTGCTCAGAGGCCAGCATGCACACCCACAGGTGTTTTTCCCAGTAGCTGAGCTCCACCATGTCAAAGGCAATGGCTTCAGGGACTGCAAGGACAATGGCTACCACCCAGATCAGCATCACCTCCACTGCCTTCCACATGGGGATTCCTATCCCCTGGATCCGGCTCCAGGATGCCACCGCTCGGTACCTGCCCAACATGTCAGAAAGCAACCATCAGGAAGGAGTCAAGAAGCTCCAGATGAGATGTCCCCAAAGTCCTTTTCTCTTACACCTTCCACCTGCACCCCTGAACCTTCCCCTTCAGTGGAATGGGAAAGATCAGACACAGGTGGTCAACAGACAAATGTGATGGTAGCTACCCATGAGCAACTTGTAGTTGCCAGTGAAGAGGTGCCACCCTTCCCCACCACCCCACAGCTCTTCCTCCACCCTAACCAGCAGAATCTGAACACTGTCCCCTGTTGGAATGCAGCTCCTTGTGACAGAGCATCTGGAGTGCTGTCCTCATCTCCAACCAAGCCTAGAGTCCAAGCCTCCCTGCAGTCCTCCTTCTGGCTACCATGAAGGGACAGATAGTCCTGGTGACCCTGATGTTCACAGTAGCAAAGTCAGACATGGGTCGGGCTGGGCAGGACAAAAGTTGTCTCTTACCTGTCAATGCTGAGAGCACAAAGGCTGAGCACAGTGATGCCCACTGAAGCCTTCTGGATGAAGGGGACCAGCTTGCAGATCTGGACACCGAAGGGCCAGTCCTTTGCCAGGAGCTGGGGAAGAACCACAAGGTCACCAGGCTGCTTCAGGACTGTGCATCCAGCTTCCCATACCAGGAGGTGCACAAAGAGCAGCTGAAAGCAGCTGAGGTCACCTCCACCAGGATGCCATGGGCTGAGCTCTCTGCTGTTCTGTGTTGTACTGGGAACCAAGGGCTTGTTGGGAGATGAGTTGACACCTGGATGGTGCAGACATTAGGTTCTGGATCCATGTCTTGGTGGGGGTTGGGATGGATCTGAATCCTGAATGCCAGGATGGGCTTTGGGTGGCTTTCAGAGGGGAAAAAATGGTGTCACCTGAAACAGCCAAAGTCTGGCAAGGTGAGACACAGCAACTGGAGACCTTCTACCAGCCACCTCTGGTTGTTCTCACTGTCAGATGATACCCACCTTCTTCCTTCTTCAGATTTAATGGACTCATGGAATGGTTTGGAGGGACCTTAATGATCATCTAGTTCTAACCCCACACCATGGGCAGGGACACCTCCCACAAGCCCAGGTTGCTCAGGGCTTCATCCAGCCTGGCATTGAGCACCTCCAAAGGGAGGGCAACCACAGCCTCCCTGGGAACCTGTTCCAGTGTCTCACCACCCTCACAGTGAAGAACTTCTGTACTCCCAGCCTAAATCTACCCTCTGCCTTTTCCTCCTGCCACCTTCTCTGTCTTCCTCTCATGCAGCCTGCTTGGTCCAGGACCCCTCCATTTCCACTTTTCACACTAAAGCTTCTCTCTGACAAACAAATCTGGCTGAGCTCCAAGTCCCTCAGCCTGCAGCAACCCCTTCAGAGAAACCTCTAGCTTCAGGCACTCAGAGCTGCTGCTCCTGGGGAGGTTCTCCGAGTGGTTGGGCATCTTGGCATCCTGGAACAGGTTTGGCTGGACCAGGCTGTAAGCCTGCTCCTGGTTAAGCACCTCAAAGGGGATGGCTCAAGCAGTGGGTGAGAAAGAGCTGTGGTAACCCAGATGCACCTCACAGGTGGTATGACACATCTGAGGGATGCCATAAGACATCTCACAGGCACCATGAGATACCTTCTGCTGTTAGCTGGGGTCTCAGGCCTGCTCCCCACATCTCCCCAGCCCTCTCTGCCCCAGTGCAGATCTCAGGGTCTCCTAAGGACATTTGTTGTCTCTCTTCTCTCCCATTTAGGGCTGGTGGCTCTGCCAGAAGGCCTGGTTTTATAGCACAGCTAATTTCCTCTTTCCTTGGTGAGCCTTCACCTTCAGCTAGGCCAAAGAAGGTCTTTGCTTAAGGCTGATCCACTGAAGTACAGCGAGATGAGTGCCCTTGGTGGACAGTAATTTGGGGTCAGCTGAAATAAACACCAGGTTGTAACCTCAGAAGACTGCAGGTGGCTTAATGTGTGCGATTCTAGGTGGGATTTAGAAGCTCTGGAAGGTTGTGTGCTTGTGTGTGTGTGTATCCATATCACAGCTGTGGGTGAGGACACCTCTGCTGCCCCAGGAATGCTCCCTGAGCTCTTTGTTCATGTTTCCCTCATCCTCCAGAGAGCAGAAACACCCTCCTCCTGTCCCTTGGAGACATGGAGCCTGCAAAGCAGAGCAGATATTGCCCAGGCCACCAAGCTGGGAGCAGACCCCATCCCTGCAAGCCCCAGGCTGCTGCAGCAGCACTTGTTCCACGTGGAACATACCTTGTAGACGTTGATGGGCAGAGCAATGAGGATGTAGAGAAGGTCTCCCAGTGCCAAGCTGGCAATGAGGACGTTTGGCCCATTCCTCATGCACTTGTTCTTGTAGATGATCCTCAGGAGGGTGGAGTTGCCAATGATCCCCACTATGAAGATGGTGCAGGACACGATGGTGTTGATGTACTTGAAGATGTGTCTGATATCTGCAGGCTTGACACACACAGGCAGCAGGGGTGGCTCAGAGCTGCTGCTCCTGGGGAGGTTCTCCGAGTGGTTGGGCATCTTGGCATCCTGGAACAGGTTTGGCTGGACCAGGCTGTAAGCCTGCTCCTGGTTAGGCACCTCAAAGGGGATGGTACTCTCCTGGAAAGCTCTTGGGGTCTGGGTCTGTGCCCCTGAGAAGAGGCAGGTGAGGAGAATGGCCACAGCTGTAGGACCTGGGATCCTTGCTATGGAGACATGAACAGCAAAGCTGGCTGCAGAGGTCCTCATAATGCTCATGGGATGTCCTTGCCTGGGTCTTGGTTGGAGCTGCAGATGGGGAAAGGGACAAGGCAGAGAACTTGGTTAGAAGAGGAAGGAGGAACATCTCTGCAAGGAGCAAAGGCTGAGAGCCCTGGGGCTGGTGAGCCTGCAGAAGAGCAGCCTGAGAGGGGACCTGAGCAATGCTCAGCAGGAGCTAAAGGGTGGAGGGCAAGAGGATGGGGGCAGGCTCCTCTCTGTGGTGTCCATTGATCAGGACAAGGGCAATGAGCACAAACTGCAACCCAGGAGATTCCATCTGAACAGGAGGAGAAAGTTCTTTGTTGTGAGGGTGCTGGAGGCTTGGAGCAGGCTGCCCAGAGAGGTTGTGGAGTCTCCTTCACTGGAGAGCTTCCAAACCCCACGTGGTCATAGTGATGCTGGGCAAGCTGCTGTGGGTGCCCCTGCTTGAGCAGGGGGCTGGACTGGATGATTTCCAGAGGTCCCTCTCAAGCCCCACAACGCTCTGTGAAACTGAATGAAAAGAATTCTGGGGAAATCCACCATCACAGTGACCAGAAATGGCTCCAGGTGAGATCCCATCTGGTCAAAGCCATCACATTCAGATGCAGCCTCCTGCGTTCCAGTTTGAGGCTGCTGCCCCTTGTCCTGTCACTGGCCACCACTCAAAGTCACCTCCTGAGCCTTCTGCTCCCATCTACCCTCCTCAGTTCAGGGCCCCAGAGCCTGGTGTGACCATTCAGGCTCTGGGTGTTTGGCAAAAGATCTGAGAGAATCCCAGAATCACTTTGTTTGGAAAAGACCTCTGAGGTCATCAAGTCCAAGCAGCTACTCAACACAACAAAGTCATGTGAGTGACTATCACAGGACACAGCTCACTGGATCCTGCCTGTCCCTTTCACAGCACCCAAGAACAAAATCCCTCCTCCTCCACCCTGCCTTAGAACCCAGCACTTCAGTCAAAGAGAAGCTTTGTCTGCTCCTGCTCAGCAGCTCATTTCCTCCCTGTCCTCCAAGCTGCCTCTCACATCTCCAACCCTTTCTCCAAAGGGCTGAGAAACTGAAGCATGTTCAGTGCCCAGCAGATGTGAAGCCAAAGCCAGCAACACTTGACCCAAAGGACCCAAAGTCCTCTGAGCTTTGCTCATGTTGCTGAGCATCTGAGGATGTGACTTGGTGCCTGAGGGGACCATTCCCCTCCCACCTGATGGGATCCTCAACCCCACCCTGCCTGAAGGAGTCCCCATCCCACCTGAGAGGATCTCTGTCCTACTTGTTAGGATCTCCAACTCCATCCCACCTGGTGGGATCCCCATCCCACTTGCCCAGCTGGGGCTCTCAGCCTAGGCACATGAAGGTGGACATGTCCTTGATGCTGTGATGAGTCCAAATCACCACTGAAATCACTGGAATCAGGACATGGACCTCAAAGAACATGACCAGAGAGGAGAAGAGCTGAAGAAGAAGTTGTCATGGCGCTGGCATGGCCTGCTCTCATCTGGAAGATGCCATCTGTGGGGTGAGAGGCTTGGGATTCCTCTTGTCTGGAAGCCCAGGAGAGTCCATCACATCTCAGAAAGCATCTTCATCCTGAGACAGCCTCTGCCACCATGGCATGCTGCCTGCTTTGCCCTGCCTGGACAGAGCTGGCTGCCCTCCAGAGCAGCTCCCCTTGGGCTCTCCTGCCTACCCAACCCCACCAAGTGGACTTTTTCTGCAGATAAACATCTCCTGCAGCAGAAATGCCACGGGTGGGGGAAAGGGGGGAGAAAGGTCCGTGAGGACAGCACTTCCAGCTTCCTCCCTGCTCTGAGCACAACCTGCTCCACAAACAGCACTTCCCCCACTGAGCTGTGCTGGGTTTCTTCTTCACCTTCTCCCTGCCTGCCAGCTGGATCTTGCACAGGCACTGTGGTGCCTTCAGCATCTCCCCCAACATCATGCAAAAAAACCTCACCCAGAAGCAAGAAATCATTTTGCTTGCAAAGCAACACGTGGAAGAGCAAAGCTGCTCACTGGAGTCGTTACCTTCCTCATCACCACCAAGGCTGGGTGCTCCTTACAGCTTCTCTCACAGCTCCATCCCACCACATGGGCAGCTGGACATGTCCTGCAGGTCCTGGGAGAACTGAGGAGTGGTAGATCCTGGGGTTTGCTTTCGTGCCTGGGTCGGTGCTCAGGGGAATGTTTCTTCTCCTGGTGAGTGGCTGAGGTCTCCAGGGGTTATATAGAAAATGGTAGAGCTCCCCCCAAGAGCAGCCCTGCAGCCAATGAGTGGAGAAGGGTGGGGGTGGAGGAGAAGGAGGAGGGTGAAGGAGGAGTGACGTGGGACAGCCCCAAGGAGATGAAAATAATAATAATAAACAAATAAAGCTGGAGGAGGAGGGAGGAGGGAGCTGGGGAAGGCTGCTGGCAGCTGCAAATGCAGTAAGGATGGGCTTGGAGAAGCTCCAGGGCTCTGCTTTGCTGAAGCTGCAGCCACCACCACCTTCAGCAAGAGGAGACATCAAAGCCACCCCTGCTCAGGGTGTGTACAACCAGCTGCTCCATGCCCTGCCTTTGGGGGCTTCAGCAGAAAGATGAGCACAGCAAGCAGTGGGGAAGGGACTTGTTCTCTGGCAGAGAGGATAGATGAGAGGTCCTCACTGAGGTGCTGGGGAGCAGCAACCCTCGTTTTTTGTTGAACCATGGAATGGTTTGGGTTGAAGGGACCTTGAAAGCTCACCCAGTCCAACCCCCTGCAGTCAGCAGGACATCTGCAGCTAGAGCATATTGCTCAGAGCCCCAACCAACCTGACCTGCAATGGTGCCAGGCATGGGGCATCTCTCACCTCTCTGGGCAAACTGGGCCAGGCTCTCACCACCCTCAGTGTCAAACATTTCTCTCTTCTCCCTGGTCTGAGCCTTCCTCTTTGAGTTCAAACCATCACCCCTTGTCCTGCCACAGCACCAACTGGAGCCTTTGTCATTTGGTGCCCAGTGACAGGACGAGGGTCAGTGGGCACAAACTGCAACCCAGGAGCTCCATCTGAACAGCAGGGGAAGTTTCTCTGCTGTGAGGGTGTTGGAGGCCTGGAGCAAGCTGCCCAGAGAGGTTGTGGAGTCTCCTTCTCTGGAGAGACTGCAAAGCCAGCTGGACATGGTGATCCTGGGCAAGCTGCTGTGGGTGGATTGGGTGATCTCCAGAGGTCCCTTCCAACCCCACCATGCTGGGACTCTGGGATATTCCCAGTTGCAGACACAAGATGGTTCAGATTCCCTCATCTTGAGGTTTGGTCAATGAGAACTTGACCAGCCCAGTTTTACTCTGCAGTCAGGGGATTGGAAACAGGGCAGAGATCATCTCTGCTGGGTCCTTCTCTGCTCTTCTCCATTGGCTCACTGCCATGGTTCCTTGAAGATACAATGAGCCAGAACTGTGGAGAACCCATCAGAGATGACTCCTTGCTCAACAGAGCAGAGAACAAATCCTCCATTCAGCCTCTCCTCCCTTCATCCTGCTAAGAATTCCAAATTGGAGAGTCCATCTCAGGGATCTGTCCTCCTCCTATCTCTCTGTGGCTTCTCAAGCCTTGGCAGATGCTTGCTCTGCAGACTGAGATGTGACAGTGTCAGGACAGACATGTCCCCAGCAGCACTTTGTTCCAACCAGCTCAGGTGCCAGAGCAACAGGGCAGGTGTTGAAGGATCTGCTTTTCCTGGGTTGTTCTTAGGTTGAATGTTTTAGTTGTAGCTGTCACTTGCTGCTTTTTTTTTTGGGTGGAGAAGGCTGCTTATGGAGTCTGCTGGAGGAGCCTGCATCTCACTTGCTTTGCTCATGTTGCCAGGTAGCCATCAGGCCCAGCTTCAGCCTTCCTTTGCCCATCTCATCTCAGCTTGTGGCAGACCAGATGAACCCCAGAAGGTAGAAATGTGGGGTAAAGCCAGCTGGTGCTCAGGGCTGGGTGGGCACAACTCCTTTCTGACCCAGCTCCAGGGGCAGCCAGCTGGTCCCCTCCTGTTTTGGTCTGAGGGCTCTGAGATGTCTCCTACTTGCAGGTGTGCCCCAAAGTTAATTCTGGACCTGAATGAAGCATTTCTGTGCCTTGGTGGTGCCTTTGGACTGGGTCAGGGTGGTGGTGGCAAACAAGTTCATTACCATCTGGTGCCTTTGGAGAGCTTCAGAAGGTGACCTCCCACCGTTCTCTAAGAGACTCTGCCCCTCTGCTCCCCACACAGATCAGGAGATGTGCCCCTCAGATAGCTCAGCTCCACCTTGGTAGGAGTCAAGGTGCATTGGTTGATGACTCCTTTGGCCTCCTGGGGGGCCTGCAGCTTCTCCTTGGCTCTCTTCCCAGAGCACACATGTCCACACCTCCCCTCCTGACCCTGCTGGGGAGGTGTCCTGCAGCCCAACACAAGGAGGACGTTGAACTGTTGGAGCAAGTCCAGAGGAGGCCACCAAGATGCTGAGAGGGCTGCAGCAGCTCTGCTCTGAGGACAGGCTGAGAGAGTTGGGGCTCTGCAGCCTGGAGACGAGGAGGCTTCCAGGAGACCTTGGGGTAGCCTTCCAGTATCTGAAGGNGTTGGAACTGGATGATCTTTGAGGTTCCTTCCAACCTAACTCATTCTCTGGTTCTATCTTGGGACAGCCACATTTCTGCATGTGACAGGGGAATGAATGAGCCTTTTTGTTCTGCTGGAGACAAAGGGTGGCTCCAGCCCACTCTGGAGACCCCCAGGAATGTCAAGGGTCACTTAAATGATCTCAACCTTCTGAAATAAGCTGTGGTGCAACCCAGCAGCAACCAGCAACACAGCACAATGGAGGCAAGCAGCAGCTTCCTGAGATCCAGCATGGATGAGGCCTTGAGCAGCCTGGTCTGGTGGAAGGTGTCCCTGCCCATGGCAGGAGAGGTGGAACTGGATTATCTTTAAGGTCCCTTCCAACCCAACCCATTCTGTGAATGCATCCTGTACCAGCTGCCCTTCCCTGTGGAAGATGCCATGCCAAGCTCTTTGTGTACTCTGGGACTCTCTTTGACCAACAACTTTAGGTCCATCACTCCCAGTTAGAGAGACCCACAGAAGGAGTTCTCCAGAGCTCTAACCATGGAGGTTGTCCCTGGCCTTTGATCTCCATCCCTCCTGCCCATCTTGGACTAAACCAGCCCAGGGGAGCTGATTTCTAAATCCTTAAATTTGCAGCAGCAACAGAATAAAGGCAAGTCCCATGATCTTGTGTCTCAGCAAGGAAGCAGATTATGGGTGTGACCAACCTGTTTTCAGGGTCTGGAGCATCCACCCCTCAGCTTCACCACCTGTGGAACATGTTGGTAGCTCTCTAGCAAAAGCCACTGCCACAGCAGCCCTTAAAGCCACCTTCTGCTCCAAGCCTGAAGCTCCTGCAGATAAAGGAGCATGGAATGTCCCACAAAGAGTCTCTTGTGCCCTGGTTTTTGTGTGGGATCAGGTGAAGAATCATTTCAGAGGGTTCATCCTGCTCCTCCCTAACACCTGGATGCCTACAGGCTCATTGACCCTCCTGCAGAATGAATGGAGCTGCTGACCCTGGAATGCCCAAACTTGGGCTGGTCATGGCTCTGAGGACCTTAGGACACAAACAGGTCTTAACGACCCTGAGTGGCCAGAAGATTTCCTGATTATTTCAACTCTTGGTTGGTCCAGTCCTGCTCTGCTCACCTTGCTTGGGTACTTTTATCCCCTCAGCTCTTTGTCCTTGTGCTGGTCTTTGTGGTGCCCTGGTGGTGGGATGGTGCCGTGTGGTAGAGAGGAGATGGGGGAAGAACTTTGTGGCTGAGGGATGTGTGTGGAAGCTGTCTCTAGAGGGAGAGGGTACATCCATGTTGGCCTTCTGAGCTCAGCTTAAGGAAGCAATGGACTCTGTCACAGTGACCACCTCGTTGCCTGTTTCACCCCTTTGCATCTTCTCTCTCATTTTCTTTGCCCTCCTGCCCCGCCCCAGTGTCCTGAATGTCTCCACATTCCCTCCCTGACTCTCCCATCCTGAGACAGTCCCATCTTGACTCTCTTCTGTAGTTCCTTATGTATCAAACTGGGGAGCTCAGAACCAGACCCAGTGCTCCAGCTCCAGCCTCACCATGGCAGAGCAGAGGGGAAGCAGAACCTCCCTTGAGCTGCTGGCCACATTCTTAGAACCATAGAATGGTAAGGTTGGAAGGGACCTCAAAGATCATCCAGTTCCAACCCCCTGCCATAGGCAGGGACACCTCCCACTAGCACAGGCCACTCAAGGCCTCCTCCAACCTGGCCTTGAACACCTCCAGGGAGAGAGCAGCCACAACCTCCCTGGGCAACCTGTGCCAGTGTCTCACCACCCTCACTGCAAACAACTTCCTCCTAACATCCAGTCTAAATCTCCCCTCTGCCAGTTTAAACCCATACACCCCAGGAGACTATTGCTCTTCTTGGTCACAAGATCACACTGCTGGCTCATGGTAAACTTGTTGCCCACCAGGGCTCAGCAATCCCCACCTCTGACCTGTACCAGCTCATCAGGAGATCTTGCATGGACAACACACTGTGAGACCCCCAGCAGCTTCAGCCTGGCTCTCACCAAGCTCTGCTGATGTTCTCCAGGAGCTGGAGAACAGACATTGCAGGAGTATTTGCTTCTGCCTGCGTGCAGCCACATCCCTTCCCATCAGTCAGGGTAGCTGAGTGGGGGACCAGGCTCGGGGTGCTGGGGCTTGCCCACCCTGCTGGAGCAGGAGCTGGCCCAGGAAGCGTCTGCAGCACAGGGCCAGGTCCCTGCCATTCCCACGAGCCTGCACTGACCCCAGGCTCTGTGTCCTCTCTGCCTGCTACTCTCTTATCAGCTGAGGCCAAGCACAGCCAAGCTGGCTGGAGATGACAGGACATCTGCAGCTCTGTCTTCTGAGGCATGGACAGTTCCATGACACAAGCAGGAAGGGCAGCTTGCCAGCTGCTTCTCTTTGAGGCTTGTCCTCTCTGTCCTAGTGTCAGGGCTGAGGCTGCCTGCCTGTATGTAGCTTCCTGCTTGGCACATGATGGAGTGGAGCTTGTGAAGAGCAGAAGCCCCCTGCCATCTTCAGGTGCTTTAGGAGACAGCCCTGACTGCAAGCCAGAGTTCAGGGCAACTGCACCCCTCACCAGTGGAGGGACCTGTTGAAAATGCCTCTGCCTGTGGACACGTGGCAGAAACTGGTCTGATGGGAGCTGTTGGTCCTGACCTTGTTTCTCCAGAACCCCTCCAAATCCTAAGGGTTCTTCAGAGACAGGTGGAAGTATCTACTAAGCATCACCCTGGGCTTCAGTCCAACTTGGCATTGTCAATAGATGGGCAGTCTGAGGCATCTCCAGCCTTCAGCTTTATAGAGCAAGGGTGTAGAAAAGCACTGGGAAAGGAGAGTGTGCTCTCTGTGCTGCATCTGCCTCTGGAGGATCTCAGTTAACCTGAGTTTTCTGATTTATTTCCCCTCCCCTTCCCCTCCCTTGGTTTGTATTCAAGCTGGAACCCTTTGTGGAAGTGTTCCTGATCTGGTGGCAGTGTTCCTCTTGCCCTCATTGGGATTTGGTGGAAGTGAAACATGGATTTGGGTCTTGGTTTAATGTCCTAATGGGTTGGTGATGTATTTTGATTTCCTTTTTTTGTGTGTGTATTTTGAGGGATCTGTTCCATTTAAATAATTTGGGCTGACTACAGGGAATGAAAACTCAAAGCAAATCCTAGCAGAGTTCCAACCACTTTCATGTCAAGAAGCTGAGGAGATGCCCAGATCCTCCTGTGAGCATGGGAGCTGGAGACTGCTGCAAACCACCACTGACTTTGCCAGGACAGTACCAGCAGAGGAGCAGAGTCACTGAGGTTGGAAAAGACCTCTAAGATCATTTAGTCCAACCCTTCACCCAGCACCTCCATGACCCCTGGAGCCTATCCCAAAATACCACATTTGCTCATTTGTTTGAACACCTCCAGGGATGATGACTCCACCACCTCCCTGGGCAGCCTGTTCCAATGCCTGACAGCTCAGTGGTGTCTCCTGCCTTCCATTCCCTCACTCTGCTTAACAAGCTGCTGAGATAAGGCTTGGCCAGCTGGGTCATTGCTCCTGAAATAATTGCAGCTAATTATAGAAAGATTAATGGCCTCTTCCTGAGGAGCCACCAGTGTGGGCTTCATCTTCTTCAAGCACTGCTGACCTTTTCAGGAAACAGGGATGAGGAAACATAGTGGGAGATGGATTTAGTCAACAACATGGAATGTGGACCCTTGAAAGTTAGTGGGGGAGAGCGAGTTTGATGTGGTTCTCCATGTCCAGCCAACACCCTTGCTGCAGTGGGTAGACACAGCCTGCAGTTGGTTGGTTACCAGCAGTGAGGTCAAAGAGCAAAATGCCTCAGAGACAGTGGAAAAATGCATCTGGAGTAAGAAGAATGAGGAAAACCCAAGTGTGTGTCACCTCTCCTGGCATCTGAGAGGACACTCTTTCTTCTGAGCTTTGGTTTGTGATGGTTTGGGAGTTCCCCGCCCCCCCACACTTTAAAATGACCCAGGCTAGACTCTCAGCCGGCTGGAAGTTAAGAGATGAAGCTATATTTACAGCTCAGCACAATATACAAGCAAATATATACAGTATATACAGGAATATTTACAGAAATATACAAGGTAAAGGTAATGCAGACACACAACTCCCGTCCCAGAAATCAGAGACCCCAGGAGGGGCTCCCAACCACCCTTCCACCTTCTCCCCACCCCCACACCTTACCCCAAGGTTTGGCTTACGCGCAAGGAGGATCGGCTGGGGAGGATTAGAAGAAAAGTGGTTAGTGAAGTTATTCAGCAGAGAGGAGAAGCCAGAGCTGCTAGCCTGAGACCCAAGCAGCCAGCAAGCAAGTCCCTCGTGACCCAGACTGCCAGCTCGAGAGACTCTTATCTTCTTGTTTTGGTTTTCTTATACCTAAACATCACAGCAAGCCTCTGAGTGAAGTAGACATCACCACTGTTTTCCTTCACAGCCTATAGTGTAATTTTTCTCTATTAAAATATTCCAACTAGCTCAAACCAGCACAGGTTACCTCCTGGGGCAAGTGAGGAAAAGCCAAAGATGCAGTGGGGAACTCAAGGCCTTCTTCACTTTGGGCTTTGCTGAGCACTGACCACTCAACAACTTGGTGGCCAGCTGAGGAGTGAGCCATGAAGAGCTAGGACATGAGGCAGGTGGTGGTTAACCTGAAAGTAACCTGTTCAAGCATGTGCTGGCTTTGAAGCCACCCTTTGAAACCCAGGAAGAAAAGCAGGTCCAAAAATGTAAAACAAAAAGTCTCCAAAAGAGGATCTCAGCCTTTTGATAAAGCTTATGAACCTCCTGAGGTTCAGCCAGGCCACATGGAAGGTACTGCCTCTGGGCTGGGACAACTCAGGCTGGGAATGAAGGGTTGGAGCCTTCATCAGCCCCATGGAGAGGGACTTGGTGGTGCTGGTGGGCGAAAAGCTGGACATGAGCTGGCACCATGCACTGCCAGCCTAGAGCCAGCCATGTCCTGGGCTGATCCCCAGCAGTGTGGGCAGCAGGTGGAGAGAGTGGACCCTGCCCCTCTGCTCTGCTGAGACCACACCTGCAGTGCTGGGGCCAGGTCTGGAGTCCTCAGCACAGCAGAGACATGGAGCTGTTGGAGCAGGGCCAGAGGAGGCCACAGCAATGATGGGAGAGCTGGGAGCCCTCTGCTGTGAGGCCAGGCTGAGAGACTTGGGCTTGTTCAGCCTGGAGAAGGCTCCAGAGAGACCTTCTGCTGGCCTTGAAGGACTTCAAGGGGCCAGAAGAAATCTGGGGACGCACCTGTGAGCAGGACCTGCTTTGACAGGACAAGGGGTGATGGTTTGAACTCAAAGAGGGAGGTTCAGGCTGGAGGGAAAGGGGAAATGTTTGACACTGAGAATGGTGAGAGCCTGGCCCAGGTTACCCAGAGAGGTGGCAGATGCCCTTTCCCTGGCACCATTGCAGGTCAGGTTGTTTGGGGCTCTGAGCAACCTGCTCTAGCTGCAGATGTCCCTGCTGGCTGCAGGGGGTTGGACTGGATGAGCTTTAAAGGTCTTTTCCCACCCAAGCCAGTCTGGATCAGGAGTTTGGCCATGCTAGGGTGGAGGTTTTGTGTAGCACCAGCTGGCTTTTGTCACTCTCCAGTTATGGATCCACTCCAGAGTGGTGGCAGTTAGAACAGGGATGGAGAGTACATGAGGAGCCTTGCAAGGGGATCAGGCCACCAGCTGAATTGTGCCACTGGGATGTCTCTGGCTGATGGTGAGAGCCTTGCAGGTAGGCAGCCACACACCAGGGTGTGTGGACAGTCTTCCCTGGGCCACGCACTGGGCACTTGGATTTAGTTTCTCCAAACAGCTTGAGAAGGAAGAGTTGACCTCAGTCCTCTCATTCATTGCAAGAAGAGGCTGAGAAAGTGTGTACTGCATGTGGACAGAGCTGGCTTCATAAATCAACTGTCAGGAATCCACCCATTCACCCACACAAGTCACCACCCCATTTAGATACCCCCAAGGACATCTGCATGCCAACAGCATCAAGTCCTTGCTCCTACCCCTGAAGTTAATGCTGCTAATCTCCAAGCCTCTTTGGTAGTGTCCTACTCATTGTTTCCAAGTGTTCATTCCAAGCAGGGTGGTCACCTTGTCCTTTCTTTGCTAACCCTGTTAGCTCTCCTTGGTCACCTTGTCCTTTGGTAGCCCTGGTAGCTCTCCTTGATGTCCTACTCCTCATTCATAAGTGTCCATTCCAAGCAGAGTGGTCACCTTGCCATTGAGGAGAATTACCAAGGTTACCAAAGCAAGGACATGGTGACCATTCTGGTTGGAATGGGCACTTTGAAACAGTGAGTAGGACACTGA
>VWYK01093453.1:11728-23962 GCA_013399775.1 Semnornis frantzii
GGCCGGAAGCAGGAAGCGGAGGGTGCCCGGGACGGCGGCGCCGTGACCCGCGGGCGGGCAGCGCCGGCCGCGCCATGACGGGCAAGTCTGTGCGCGATGTGGACCGGTACCAGGCGGTGCTGGCCAGCCTGCTGGTGGAGGAGGAGAACAAGTACTGCGCTGACTGCCAGGCCAAAGGTACCACCGGCCTGCTCGCGGCACGCACCGGCAGAGGGGGGCGATGAGGCCTGGTGGGGTCGGTGGAAACGGTTGAGTGCCGGTGGCACCCTCTCGGCGCCGGTGTGTATCGGGCTGCTGGCTCCGACTGATGAGGCTTGCCGCTGTGGGCACTCGGAGACCGCCGGTGTCCCACGTCCCCACGGGCTGCGCTGGCTGAGGGGGCGGCGGGGCCTGGTGGGAGCGGGGCCGGTGCGGGTGGCAGCCCCTTGGTACCGGTGGTGGCGGAGCGCTGACTCCTCCCTCCCTGTGCCGTTGCTGCCGCTGGGCTCGCGGGGCCCTTCGGTGACCTCCTGCCCGGGAGCCGAGGAGCGAGGGACTCCCCAGGTGCCCGAGCGTGGCTGGCCCCGGGGGTGGCAGTTCCACTTTCGGCCTTCCCCGTGAACCGGCAAGGAAAGCCCCGGCGGCGGCGGCAGCCTGAGCCCGCTGCAGCGGGGGCCCGCGGCCGGCTGAGGTTCGTAGCGCAGTCGGTGGCTTCTCTTTGGGATGAACAGCCTCAAACCCCCCGAGATTTGGCTTCGGTTCGCTGTCAGCGGCCGCCCCGCAGCCGGTTGTGCTGTCAGAGAAACGGCTCCGGTGCCTCTGATCCTGCTCCGCAGCTCCGGCTCACCGCAGTCCGGAGAGGCACACCGCCGGAGACCGGCACCGGGGACCTCACCGAGCGCTCCATCCGCCCTGTCGGAGGGGGGCAAACGTTTCACGGCTTTGAGGAGCTGGCTCCTGTGGTCGAGAGGACCCTGGAGAGATGCCGTTGCGTAATGTCGGAGGGCAGCCAGCCGCGGAGTCACATCCTGGGAGTCAGAGCTGGCAGGGAGCTGCTGACCGTGAGGTCATCTTCAGAGGGTCAGACAGGAGCCAGCAGCTGAGGATGCAGCGTGTGAGGAGTTGTAAGCAAGCCCTGGAGTGACGAATCGCTGAGGGCATCCCAGATTTTTGCCTTGTGCTGGCTTCCCCTTTCTTTTTTTCCACTTGCTGCTGCTTTCAAGGCATGTTGTGATCCACACCTGTCTTAGAAAGCAGTGGGAGGGGAGTGGAGAGGAAGTCAGATGCAAATGTTTGAGTAACAGAAGACAAAACAGATGAATAAAACAACTGTGGTGATGCAAATACCATTCTGTAGCTTGCTGCTGTCAAGTGCTTTGCTTTCCTTAGCAGGAGGGGTGAGGTTTTGCCTCTGCCTGCCCAAGATCCTATTTCAGTGAGTCGTTGTTATGAGCTGGAGACCCCAACTTGAGGCTTGTGCCCCAATAGTAGTGGTGGGATGAGAGGGAATGGATTGAAGCTTGAGGAGGGCAGGCTGAGACTGGAAATCAGGAAGAAATTCTTTCCAGTGAGGATGGGGAGACACTGGGACAGGTTGCCCAGGGAGGTTGTGGCTGTCCCTTCCCTGAGGTGTTCAAGGCCAGGCTGGATGAGGCCTCGAGCAGCCTTGGCTGGTGAGAGGTGCTCATGGCAGGGGGGTTGGACCTGGATGACCTTTAAGGTCCCTTCCAACCCAAACCATTCTGTGAACAGCTGCAATAAATGAGCTGGAGATGAGCTCTCTCTGTGCCCATCTGTAAGGGGCAGGCTTGGTCACCTCCATGTGACCTCTAAAACCTGTGGAGAAGATAGAATCAAGAAATCCCAGAATCAGGCAGGGCTGGAAGGGAGCACCAGGAGCATCCAGCTCCAAGCCCCTGCCATGCCCAGGGACACCTCACACCAGCTCAGGCTGCCCACAGCCTCATCCAGCCTGGCCTGAAACACCTCCAGGGATGAGGCTTCCACCACCTCCCTCGGCAACCCCTGCCAGGCTCTCACCACCCTCATGCTCAACAACTTCTTCCTCACCTCCACTCTGACTCTCCCCATTTCCAGCTTGGTTCCACCCCCCCCAGTCCTATCCCTCCCTGACAGCTTCAAAAGTCCCTCCCCAGCTTTCTTGTAGCCCCCTTCAGATGCTGCAAGGCCACAAGAAGGTCCCCTGGGAGCCTTCTCCTCTGCAGCCTGCACAGCCCCAACTGCCTCAGTCTCTGCTCCCAGCAGAGCAGCTCCAGCCCTCTGCTCATCACTGGACAAGCTGAACAATGATGTGCAGGAGGTTTGTTCTCAGCCCTGCTCTGCTAAAACCCCCCACACAGTAACCTGCTGCTGAGGATCTGCCTTATCTTGGAGGCAGCACGTGCTGAGGTGTTCCACACCTGGCTTGGGCTGACCATGTAGGCTGAACATGATGTTGTTGGCAGGCAGCAGATGTCCTCCCACTTGCCAATCACTTATCTCTTGGCTCCTGCTGCCAGTGCCAAAGGCAAAAATAAAATAGCTGCCTTATCTTGTCTGTTGGAGGCACGAGACAGTAATGCATGTGCTGGGGAGACAAATTCTCATCCCAGGTTACTGTGTCCTGGTCTGGTTATCTGACTTCTCCTCCTGCAAGTGCAGAATTCCAGCCCCTTAAGAGGCTGAGGCGAGACCTTACCACACTCTGCAGCTCCCTGAAAGGAGGTTGTCCTGAGGTGGGTGTGGGTTCTTCCTCCCCAGGAACTGGTGACTGAAGGGAATGGCCTCAAGCTGCCCCAGGGGAGTGTTAGGTTGGACATTGAGGGGGGAAAAGTTTCAGTGAAAGGGTCATCAGGCACTGGAAGCACCCAGGGAGGTGGTGGAGTCACCATGGTGAAAGCTGTGATGATGTGGTGCTGTGCCATGGGGGTGGTGGAATGCAGAGAGGCTCTGTGCAAAGGCCTGCAGGGGCAGGATGAGGGCAATGGCTTCAACCTAGAGCAGGGCAGATGGAGATTGGATATTGGGAACAAATTCTGCACCAGGAGGGTGCTGGAACACTGCCACAAGCTTCCCAGGGAGGTGGTTGAGGTCCCATGCCTGAAGGTATTCAAGGTAAGGCTCAGCAAGGCTCTGGGCAGCCTGATCTAGCTGAGGCTGTGCCTGCTGCCTGCAGACTGGCTTGGGCTGGGTGAGCTTTGGAGGTCCCTTCCAAGCCAAACCACTCTGTGCTCTGGCTCAGTGGTGAGCTTGGTAGAGCAGGGCTGGTGGTTGGACTTGGCCTTGAAGGTCTTTCCCAACCTAAGTGATTCAATGTGCAGTTGAGCACTGGAGCTGGGAGCAGCTTGTGGCTGCTTCAGCCAGGAGGGAGAAGGCTTCTGTGGTGCTGAGCTAGCGGGCAGAATAATTCTGCAGTGCCAGAGTGGCTCCTGGAGTGGGGAAGGCTCCTTGAGTGTGGCTCCTGGAGTGGGGAAGGCTCCTTGAGTGTGGCTCCTGGAGTGGGGAAGGCTCCTTGAGTGTGGCTCCTGGAGGGGGGAAGGCTCCTTGAGTGTGGCTCCTGGAGGGGGGAAGGCTCCTTGAGTGTGGCTCCTGGAGGGGGGAAGGCTCCTTGCTGAGGGCAGCACTCAGAGTCTGTGGCCAGGGAGGTCTGAAGGCAGGAGACTGGTGCCAGTGAGAGCCTCCTGTTGGGCTGTGCTTTGGTTCCTGTGGCTGGATGTGATCTCCTCCCAGGCCTGATGCTCTGAGTGCTCCACTGTTCTGCTGGGTGTGGAAACAAGCCCCAGCCCTGCCTGTGCAGAGAGGAAAGGTCACATTTTGGTTGAGATTTGGCTTCTTAAAACCTGAAACTCTCTGCCTGTGCTGAGGAGAGGCCATGTGGTGCTTGCCAGCTTCAGCACTACCTGGAGTTGGAGCTCCTTGTCTGCCCAGGCTCTGGTTTTAGCCAGTTCCAGGCTGAAGCACATGGAGAACATCCTTCTGTACAGGTCTGGGGAGAGCAGGCTGCCAGGATCACATCTGGAATCTGGCCACTGAGTGCTGGGGAGGGTTGGGTGGTGGTGGCAGAGTGCTCCTTGTGCCAGCTGGCTCTTTGTCAGCTCACATGCAGCATCAGGAGGATTTTTGGCCTTCAGGAGGAAGTTCTTCACAGTGAGAGTGGTGAAATACTGGAACAGGTTGCCCAGAGATGTGGTTGAGGCATTTGACCTTGAATGACCTTGCCAAGGCCCTGAGCAACCTGCTCTAGTTGGAGGTGTCCCTGCTGCCTGCACAGGGTTGAACCAGATACCCTCTGAGGGTCTCTTCCAACCAATGCCCACTACAGTTCCATGATCCTTGCAGGAGTTTTGCCAAAGCTGAAGGTGGGAGCTGGCAGCTGCTGGAGCACCCATTGAGACACTTTGACACTGGGATGTTGCCTTCATGCTGGTTGCTGGCTGTGGTGGTGGTGCCTTGGGTGCTCCATCTGAGCATTTCAGAGCTCTCATGGCACAGGCTGAGGCTGTTCAATGCCACCCACACTGCCATTGTGCCTGTTCCCAGTGACCCAGCTGCTTGCTGGGTTTCACTGCTCTGTTCTCACCACTTCTCTGCAGAACTGGAGTGCTGGTGGGCAGCAGCCCTTGGTGTGAGCTGGAGTGCTGGTGGGCAGCAGCCCTTGGTGTGAGCTGGAGTGCTGGTGGGCAGCAGNGCAGCAGGCCTCGGCGGGGGCTGGAGGAGTGGGCAGCAGGCCTCGGCGGGGGCTGGAGGAGTGGGCAGCAGGCCTCGGCGGGGGCTGGAGGAGTGGGCAGCAGGCCTCGGCGGGGGCTGGAGGAGTGGGCAGCAGGCCTCGGCGGGGGCTGGAGGAGTGGGCAGCAGGCCTCGGCGGGGGCTGGAGGAGTGGGCAGCAGGCCTCGGCGGGGGCTGGAGGAGTGGGCAGCAGGCCTCGGCGGGGGCTGGAGGAGTGGGCAGCAGGCCTCGGCGGGGGCTGGAGGAGTGGGCAGCAGGCCTCGGCGGGGGCTGGAGGAGTGGGCAGCAGGCCTCGGCGGGGGCTGGAGGAGTGGGCAGCAGGCCTCGGCGGGGGCTGGAGGAGTGGGCAGCAGGCCTCGGCGGGGGCTGGAGGAGTGGGCAGCAGGCCTCGGCGGGGGCTGGAGGAGTGGGCAGCAGGCCTCGGCGGGGGCTGGAGGAGTGGGCAGCAGGCCTCGGCGGGGGCTGGAGGAGTGGGCAGCAGGCCTCGGCGGGGGCTGGAGGAGTGGGCAGCAGGCCTCGGCGGGGGCTGGAGGAGTGGGCAGCAGGCCTCGGCGGGGGCTGGAGGAGTGGGCAGCAGGCCTCGGCGGGGGCTGGAGGAGTGGGCAGCAGGCCTCGGCGGGGGCTGGAGGAGTGGGCAGCAGGCCTCGGCGGGGGCTGGAGGAGTGGGCAGCAGGCCTCGGCGGGGGCTGGAGGAGTGGGCAGCAGGCCTCGGCGGGGGCTGGAGGAGTGGGCAGCAGGCCTCGGCGGGGGCTGGAGGAGTGGGCAGCAGGCCTCGGCGGGGGCTGGAGGAGTGGGCAGCAGGCCTCGGCGGGGGCTGCAGTGGGCAGCACCCCAGCAGTTCTCAGCCTCGGGCTGAAAACCTCATTCCCAGCAACATCAGCTCCCTGGTGGTGACTGCTGGGGGGACCCTGCAGCCTGGCACCAGCTTAGCAAGCAGCTCCTGCTGGCTGTGCCATGCTGGCAGGCAGTTTGCTGCCTTATCCCTTCTGCCCTCAGACTCTTCTGTGCTCTCCTCATGGCCTCCCTTCCAGCAGGCAGTGCTGACAGGTGCCTCCTGCTCTGAGCTCTTCAAGGGAGGAGGGGGAGCAGACCAGTTTCTGCAGCGGGCAGGCTGTGCCCCCTCCCCTGTGTCTGGAATGAAGGTGATTTCTGGGGGGTGCCTCACTCTGCCCAGGACATCTCTCGGGACAGGCTGTGGGGCACAGTGATGCCTTCTCTTGCTTTCTTTGCCTGACTTCTCTGGGAAGAGCTGCAGAGATGAGCTTGAAATTGCAGAGATCTGCCCCTGGTGGCTTCCCTCGATGGGCAACGTCCCAGAGCTTGGGGAGGGGGTGCTGGGACAGTGTCCTGGGCTTCAGGGGCTTCAAGGCAGTGTCCCAGGGCTTAAAACTGTTGAATTGGAGCAAAAATAAAGGGCAGGGGAATTGAAAGCAAGCTCGAAATGTCCTTTTGTTGTTTGCTTCTGCAGCAGTGAACCCTGCTGTGGTTAGAGGCCCTCGTTTTGGAGGAAGTTGGGTGAGATCTTTCCCCTGCTTCTTCCTCTTTTGCATTGCAAATATTCTGCCTGCAGTAGCTGTGGGGGGTGGTGGAGGGGGAGCTGAGGGAGGGGGAGTGGATGAGTACCTCCTGGGGGTGCATCCTGTGCTGGAGCAGTGAGTTGCTGCCTGCCAGTGGAATTTAAGGGGTGAAAATTTGTCTGTGTGTGAGAGGCCTCTTTGTTACTCGATCAAAACAGGGCTCGGGAGCTCAGTGATGGCTTTTCAGGGCATCCCTGAGCTGGGTTAGGAACCAACAGCCCAGAAATAAGTTCTTGATAGTGAGGGTGGAGGAGACAGTGGCACAGGTTGAGGGTGGTGAGACACTGGCACAGGCTTCCCAGGGAGGTTGTGGAGCACAGAAGACCTCCAGGGAGGGTGTGGAGCACGGAAGAAGACCTCCAGGGAGGGTGTGGAGCACGGAAGAAGACCTCCAGGGAGGGTGTGGAGCACGGAAGAAGACCTCCAGGGAGGGTGTGGAGCACAGAATCACCCAAGGTGATCAAAGATCACGTTGGGTGATTCTGTGCTCCACAACCTCCCTGGAGACCTCCTGTGCTCCAGAAGAGAGCAGAGCTGCTGAGCACTCTGCCTGTCCTGAGTGCCTGCAGACAGGCTGCTGGAGCTCCAAGGCTGTGGTGTGGTCTGCAAGCTGCACTTGACCCCTCAGATGCCTTCCTGTAAAGGGGGAGATGTCTCCTGGGGAGTAGCACTTGCACTAAATGGGTTCTTCTGTGACTCTAAAGCTCTCTGCTGAACTTGTGGAAGATGCAGCTAATTGTATTTGATTCTCTCCTTCTCCCAAACTTTCCCCCTCTGCCCCTCCAGTCCCACCCCTTCCAGCAGGCTCCTTGGATCCAGCAGTGTTGGCACCAGGACGCAGGTTCCTCCTCAGGGAGCACCAGCAAGGACCTGCTCTCTGGCTATCAGTTAAGGCTGCCCTGTGCTGCTCCTGGTTTGTCTGAAGCTTCCCTTTCTCCCCTTGTGTCTTGTGAGACCTGTGGCTGCCATGCCAACATCCTCCCCCTCCTCCTAACCTCAGATGGAAAAACCTATTGCTGAGCACCACACAAAGCCAGAGCTAAGCCCTCAGTTTGTCCTGGAGGAAGGGGAAGACTTGGAAAAATCCCTGTGAGGAGGTTGTTAAATATTGGATGGGAAGCAGGAAAAGCAGGATAAAAAGCTTGGGGCTAGAGCAGGTGCACTTAAGGGAGGGTGCCTTCAAGTGGAATGGGGAAGGCAGCTTCTTCCAGCTGGTTTAGCCCAGTCAGACTGGTAGGGGTCTAAACCACGTTGCTAATATTCACCAGGAACCTGTTGTGACTCAACTCCTCCATCAGCAGACTATTGAAGTGCAGCTGAATTTCCTTCCCAGAAAAAGCAGGCTGAAAAGGAACTTTGATTAAAAAAAAAGAAAAGAAATAGCTGCCTAGGAGAGAAGTGCATGTGATGGAGAAGTGATGATGATGAGGGGAGGGCTGAAGCAGTGGGCAGTGCTGCTTACCCTGCCTGCCTGCAGTGGGCTTCAGCACCAACAGAACATCACAACCACCCCAGAGTGGTGGGATGGGAGCTCTGCAGCTTGCCTTGGAAACATCTTGTGTGAGGAGAAGGCTCAGCCTTATGTAAGAGCAGCTTGCCAGGGGGTGTGGATGTGCCTGGTGTGTGCTCAGTGCAGTTCTCAGCTGCAGTCACAATGTTCTGCAGTGTTTTCAGGGGTGCTCTGTGGGGGCATCATCGTGGGCAGTAGGCTGAGGGAGGTTTTCTTCTCCTCTGCCCTGCTCAGGTCACATCTAGAGTGTTGTGTCCAGCTGTGAGCTCCCTGGTTGAAGAGGGACAGGGAACTGCTGGAGAGAGTCCAGAGGAGGCTGCAAAGCTACCGAGGGGCCTGGAGCAACTCTGTGAGGAGCAAAGGCTGAGCCCTGAGGCTGAGAGCCTGCAGAGGAGCAGCCCCAGAGGGGAGCTGAGCAATGCTCAGCAAGAGCTAAAGGGTGGGGGGCAAGAGGCTGGGGCTGGGCTCTTGTCAGTGGTGCCCAGGGACAGGACAAGAGGCAAGGGGCACAAACTGGAACCTAGGAGGTGCCACCTGAACAGGAGAAACTTGTTTGGTGTGAGGCTGCTGGAGGCCTGGGGCAGGCTGCCCAGAGAGGCTATGGAGTCTCCTTCTGGGCAGAGCTTCCAACCCCCCCATGCCACTGTGCTCCTGGGCAAGCTGCTGTGGGTGCCCTGCTGGAGCAGGGGGGGCTGGACTGGATGATCTCCAGAGGTCCCTTCCAGCCCTGCCATGCTGGGATTTGGTGCTACATTTTCTCTTCAGCTTTTGAACTGCTCTGCTCCTCAGGAGTGAGGTGTGAAAGGCACAGTCCTGTGTGTAAAGCTGTGTTAACAGGGAGTGTTAAGTGACTCTGTGAGACTGACCTTGGCCTTTAGTGAAGGGATAAAGCTGCCATGGTGTAAGGCTGGCAGGGAAGAGAGGGCACAGCTCTGTCTAGCTGTGAGCCTGAGCCCTATCTACACCTACCTGTAGTTGGTTGCAGCTTTCCATTCAAAGCACAAAGAAACAGCAGCTGGGGGGAGAGCTACTCTGGAGTTGGTTTGTGCTTGGGTTTGGGGGGGGAGTTGTAGGAAGAAATTAGCTCCACAGAGTCACACAGAGATGCAGGTCTGCCAGGAAGAGATAACAAAGATAATCCTGCAAGCAGAGGGCATCTGAGCAAAGCTGCCAGCTTCAGCAGGGCTGCTGCTCTGTGCCAGCTGTGCTGAGCCACCTGGGACATGGAGAGCTTGAGGGGAGTGTGGGAGAGGACACAGAGCTGCTGGAGTCAGGGTCACAAGGATGAGCCAAGGGCTGCAGCAGCTCTGCTGTGAGCACAGGCTGAGGGAGCTGGGGGGGTGCAGCCTGCAGAGGAGAAGGCTCCAGGGGGGACCTCTGAGGTGCTGCCAGAGCCTGAAGGGATCCTGCAGGAAGGCTGCAGAGGGACTGCTCATGAGGGTGTCTGAGACAGGCCAAGGGGGAATGGTTTGGAGCTGAGGCAGAGCAGGGTTAGAGTGGGGCTGAGGGAGAAGTTGTTCAGTAGGAGGGTGGTGAGAGCCTGGCACAGGCTGCCCAGGGAGGCTGTGGCTGCCTCTCCCATAGAGGTGTTCAAGGCCAGGCTGGGTGAGGCCTTGAGCAGCTGAGCCTAGCTGAGAGGAGTCCCTGCCCATGGCAGGAGGGGGTTGGAGATGATCTCTGAGGTCCCTTCCAACCTGAGCCATTCTGTGACTCAAACCCACTCTGGTTGTCAGAGCACAGAATCCCAGAATGGCTCAGGTTGGAAGGGACCTCAGAGATCATCTTCTCCAACCTCCCTGCTGTGGGCAAGGACTCAACCAGCTGCAACTTTAAGGGTAAGGCAGAAGTTGGTTCCTATAGTAACTGCTGGAGGGCTTACATAAGGCACCAGCCGTGCCCAGGGCTGGTGTGCCAGCCTCTTCAGAACGTGCCTCTGCACTCTACAGGTAATTGATCCTTCACAAATGCAAATAGCTTATCAAAAACCCAGCTAGAGAATCAAGAATAGCTTTGAGCTCTCCTTCAGCTTGCTCCAGAACAGTGCTGAGGACTTCCAGTCCCAGGAAATGTAGGACAGAGTTGGAGCTTTTCAGAGAGCATCTCCTAGAGCAAAGCTTCCCCTGCCTGGGGGCATGGATTTACCTGTGCTGGGAGTGAGCCTCCAGGGTCCCCTTTAACTCCTTCCCTCTGCTTATGGTCAGCCCTGCCCTGCCTCACTGGCCAGAAACTGCCCTTTCCTTAGGGCAAGGCCTTGGGGTAACTGTGGGGAGTGGAAAATAAAAGGTGGGGAAGAAAAAAAGGGGGAGGGGAAAAGGCAGGGTGTGTGGGGAGGAAATGAGGTGATGGTGGGGGGCAGCAGGGCAGGAGAGGGGATTCTGCCTCATTGCTCTGCTCTACTCAGACCCCACCTGAAATGCTGCACCCAGTGCTGGTGCCCCCAGCACAAGAAGGGCACAGAGCTGCTGGAGGGAGCCCAGAGGGGGCCACAAAGGTGCTCCAAGGGCTGCAGCAGCTCTGCTGTGGGGGCAGGCTGAGGGAGCTGGGGGGGTGCAGCCTGCAGAGGAGAAGACTCTTGGGGGGCACCTCAGAGCTGCTGCCAAGAGCTGAAGGGATCCTGCAGGAAGGCTGCAGAGGGACTCTGCATGAGGGTGTCTGAGACAGGCCAGGGGGGGATGGTTTGAAGCTGAGGCAGAGCAGGGTTAGAGTGGAGCTGAGGAAGAAGCTCTTCAGTAGGAGGGTGGTGAGACTGGCACAGGCTGCCCAGGGAGGCTGTGGCTGCCTGCTGCCTGGGGGTGTCCAAGGCCAGGCTGGATGAGGCCCTGAGCAGCTGAGCCTGGCTGAGAGGTGTCCCTGCCCACAGCAGGGGGGTTGCAGTGGATGATCTCTGAGGTCCCTTCCAAACTGAGCGACTCTGGGATTTGATGGACATGCAGGCCCCTTGGGAATGTGGTGCCCTCGGCCCAGCAGTGCCTGGCTCTGGCTCGGGTGTGTGTTGGCCTGGTGAGCACAGGAAGTCTGTGGGCGACGGCACCTGGCTGAGCTCTCCACCCCCAGCCTGCGGAGGTATCGGTGATGTGAAGCAGTCCTCCTGCAGCATCTGCTTGGCATTGTCCCTTGCACAATGTATTTACTCGAGTCATAAACATCCCTTGGAGACAGCAGGAAGGACCCCACCCTGCTGCTCACAGCAGCTTTTCATTTCCTCCACCTCCCTGCATCTGTGGCTGCATCATCGCAGTGCTTCTCAGAAGGATAAGATAGACCCAGCCAGGAGCTGTCTGCTGGAGGCTGCTTCTGCAGGCTTCCCACGGCTTTGATTACATCAAACACTGCTGGGCAGCTGCTCTCAAGGCCACTGGGCACTCAGATATTGCACAGCTCTGAGAAACTGGAGAAGAGAAAGCTCCAGGGACACCTTAGAGCAGCTTCCCTGGTACCTGAAGAAAGCTGGGGAGGGATTTTGTACAAGGGATGGGATGAGAGGCAGTGGCTTGGAGCTGGGAGAGGGCAGATTGAGCTGGAGATTAGGAAGAGATTCTTTAGCGTGAGGGTGGGGAGGCACTGAAGAGGCTGTGGATGCTCCCTCCCTGGAGGGAGGCCTTGAGCAAGCTGTGCTGGTGGGAGGTGTCCCTGCCCATGGTGCTGGGGGTGGAACTGGATGAGCTTTAAGGTCCTTTCTAACCCAAACTGTTCACTGATTCAAAGCCTGCTCCCGAGAGCACACAGCCAGCAGCAGTCAGCTTGGTCTGGCTTGGCCAGCAAGGTCACCTGTAGCTAACCTGGGCTGGGGAAGCAGGGTGGTGGTGTGGGGAGTGTTGGTTGCTGCTAATACAGCCAGGAGGATCTTTTTTTATCCAAGGCAAAGCTCCAAGCTGTTGTTGGAAGCAACATTCTCAACCCACATACATGCCTCTGGCTCTTCCTTTCTTCCCTCCCCCCCAGCAAAGCATGGTGCAAGCCTGCAATTATTGCAGCAGTCTTCTGCTGAGAGGGAGCAAAACCCTGCCCAAGGCAAAGCCAAACCCCCATGCAGCACTCTGCTCCTCCAAGCATGGCCTGAAGTTGGGCTTTGGAGCCACTGAGCTGCTTCCCTGGAGATCTTTGATCACATTGGGTGATTCTGTGCCCCACAGTCCCCCCGGGGGTCTCGGGTGCTCCGCAGCCCCCCCCGGGGGGCATTCAAGGCCAGGTTGGATGAGGCCTTGAGTGCCCTGCGGGAGGTGTCCCTGCCTATGGCAGGAGGTTGGACCTGGCTGATCCCTGAGGTCCCTTCCAACCTCCCCCTTCTGTGACTGTCCTCTTAGCAGGGACTATTCACTTCCAAAGCCAGTTTCCCACATCCTCTTCCTCCCCCCAGCACCAGGCAGTGCTGAGGGGCTGCCTGCAGCCTGGCAGTGGTCAGGGGCTCCCTGGCATGTGCAGCTGCAGTGCTGAGGGGCTGCC
>VWYK01093455.1:0-23784 GCA_013399775.1 Semnornis frantzii
ATTTTTTAAAAAGCCCTCTAGTTGTATACATTCTTCATAGAAGAAATGTAGAACCGTGTCCTTAATTGGTAACATCATAAATTGATGTCTCTGCCTGCATTCTTTTAGGCTTATGCGAATTACAAATGTTTTTCAAATTATAAAAAGCTTTTTAAAAGGTTGAGTAAAACTCAACTAAAAAAATCCTTGATGTAGCACTCAAGTGCCTGGTCTGTTTTTCTCTACTTTCTGAGTTTCAGATTTATGTCCCGTTACTAAATATGCTACAGTATAAGCAATATATACCTTATAAGATAAAAATGTTGTATCAGAGTGAAAGGTAGGAAAACAGCACAGACTGCAGCACTGTATCGTTGGTATCACTTATTGTTCCATGTACATTTAATTGTAAATGTAAATACAGAAAGTACCTTTTCTGAAAACATGGTGAATTTTGTTTTCTGTCGCATTTTCCTTTGAAATTGTGAAAGTGTGGCCTACAGTGTCTTATCCTACTTGAAGCTATTACTGACTTTTTAAAATCTAGTGAGAGCTTTGGATTACAGATGGGGGCACAAAGGAAAACTTTATCATATGGCTCCTCCATCCCTTGATACAAATACACTCTGTCTCCTGTACTGCTAGCTTATATTACACCTTTGTACATTAATGTACAACCAAGCTAAATCTCTGCACCTCGAAGTGCAGTGCTTTCTGTTAAATATTTTTCTTATATCCGGGCATTCCATCCAGTGATATCTGTGATGCAATAGTGCCATTTAATTGATCTAGGATCTGGTCATATTTTAGATACTGTTAATATAAAAGCATGATCTATTGGATCCTTCTTTGTTTTTAAAAGATCTAATTTCAGGCAGTTGTAACTTTCTTTGCATCTCGGACACTGTGCAAAGCCAGCCCTTTGACATGGTGCTAAAGAAGAGTCCAGCATGCACATAGTGACTGGTTTGAACTGCAAGTACAGCTTTCCCGAATGAGGTTTAGAATTTCCAAGGCAAACTGGAGTACTGAGATCCAAAGACTCAAGACTCCTCCAAGTTGTCAGGACATTTAATGTTTTTTGATACCTTATAGAAGCATACCTAGTAGAGGAACACACATAAACTTCACCCAGCTACTTCATTGTGCTGGTTTGAGGCTAATTGGAATATTTTAATAGAGAAAATAATACTATATGCTGTGAAAGGGCAACAGTAGTGATGTCTACTTCACTCATAGGCTTGCTGAGATGTTTAAGAAAAGAATACAAAACAAAGATAAGCCACTTGGGCTTGCACAGTCTCTTCGGCACAGCATCTCGGGCTGTCTAACAGCTTCTGGCTTTTTCTCCTCTCTGCCGAGTAACCTCACTAACCTCTTTCCTTCTAACCCCCCTGGCCGATCCTCCAAATTCACCTTGCATGTAAACCAAAACTTGGGGTAAGGTATAGGGGTGGGGAGAAGGTGGAAGGGTGGTTGGGAGCCCCTCCTGGGGTCTCTGATTTCCAGGAGGGGTGTTGTGTTTCTGTATTACCTTTAACTTGTATATTTCTGTAAATATTCCTGTACATAGTGTATATATCTGCTTGTATATTGTGCTAAGCTGTAAATATAGCTTAATTCCTTAACTTCCAGCCAGCTGAGTCTAGCCTGGGTGATTTTACAAAGTGTGGGGGGAGGGCGGGGAACTCCCAAACCATCACACTCATGTTTTCTGTTTGTGTTGAGCCTCCAAACCCTGAGCTTCTCAACACTTTTAACACAACATCGAGGCGGTGGTTTACCAATCTCTGCAAGTAATAAGGTTGCACTTCATGGCCAGTTAATCTGGGAGGGAAATTAATACACCTACAGAACACTTAATATTATAAAACTTTTAAAAATCTACAGGTGAAGGAGAACACTTAAGATTTCTGATCATAGGAGTTACTAATTAAGTAAAAATGAAGAAGACTGGTTTGTATTGATCCTTTATGGAACAATCAAACACAAGAGATTAAGAGTTCAATTTACCAACTTTTTTTAATGGAAAAGAAGGCCTTTGAACAACAACAAAATCAATAATAGCAAGCCTTCCAATAATTTAATGTTCATCAAATGGGAGACTAAAAGGAAAAAGTGCCTGTAACTCTGCTGGTTGAGGTTCTTTTGTCTCAGACTTCCCTTTGATGGGGTTTTGTTTCTGCTATCTATGGCTTACTCTCAGTACTGCAGTACCACTGAGATATGTGCCATATTCTACTTGCTTGTTCAACCTTGTTATCCTTGTATGATTGGAGAAGCTAGAAATTGAATTGGAAATCTCAAGGGCCTGTGAAGTGAAAAGTCAGGCAGAGAGATGCTAAGTTATCAGTATCAGCTCTATATGCTTAATTAGAAATTCAGTAGAAGATTATAATTTGCTTTACTGGCACCAGAACCTTCACTAGAAATGAAACTGTTATGAAGAAGAGTATGTATCAAACAGAGTCTGTGAACCATAACTAAGGCCTGTTTATCTGGAGCAAATATTGGAGAGAATAATCAAAATGCTGGGGTTGGTTTTATACTGCGGGATTGAAATAGTGAACTTAAGATCCTCAGGATATCTAGGAGGATGTATTCCAAGCTTTCAAACCTGGCATGCAGACTTCGATTGCTTCAGGGATCTGCTGAGTTACTTCTCAGTTAGTGTTCTCTTACCGTTCTAACTACTCCCTTACTGTGCATTATCTTGTTAGTTACTGTTCCCTTTCTGCTCTTACTGGTCGTTTACTTGTCAGTTACCTATCAGTTACTATTCCATTACTGGTCTAACTGGTCTGTAACTGGTCAGTTAGTTATCTGTAACTGCTCTGTTACTCATCTAAGTGGTCTGTTACTGGTCACTTACTTGTCAGTTACTGTGCTTTTACTCATCTAACTGATCTGTTACTTGTCAGATACTGGCCCATTACTATTCTAACTGTTGAGTTACTGGTAACACAATCTCAGTTACTCTTCCTTTACTGCTCTGACTGGTCTGATATTGGTCAGCTAAGTATCATGGGACAAAGCCCTAGAGGGAAAGGGGGCCCAGCACAGCTGGGCCATATTCAAGGATCACCTTTCTGCCCAGGAGTAAAATATCTTGACAAAGAGGAAGGCAGGGAAGAATGTTAGGAGATTTGTCTGGATGGGAAGGAAGCTGTCTGAGCAGCAAGAGACCTGGTTATAAAAGCTAGAGTTCTGTTAGAATTAAGTATAGCCAGGGAGATTAAGTGGAATAGCAAAATTTCTATAGTTACATTAATGGCAGAAAGAAGACTAAGAAAGGTGTAGAACCCCTCAGAAAGGAATAGGAAGAACTGGTGACAAGTGACATGGAGAAGGCCAAGTTCCTCAACAACTTCTTTGCCTCAGTCTTCACTGGCAAGGGCTCCAGCCACACTCCTGGAATCACAGAAGATAATGGCAGGGGCTGGAAGAAGGAACTGGCCATTGTGAGTGAAGATCAGGGGTCTGACCATCTGAAGACCTTGAGAGTGTATAAGTCTATGGGACCCAATGGGATACACCCATGGGTACTGAGGGAACTGGCAGATGAGGTTACTAAACCACTCTACTATATTCCAAAACGCATGGCAGTCCAGGGAAGTCCCCACTGACTGGAAAAGGTGAAACATAACCCCCATTTTCAAAAAGGGAAAGAAGGATGAACCAGGGAACTGTAGGCCAGTCAGTCTTACCTCTGCGCCTGATAAGGTCATGGAGCAAATCCTCCTGGAGGCACTGCTGAGACAGAAGAATAACAAAGAGGTGATTTGGCTGGAGAGGTAGGCCCATGCTAACCTCATGAGGTTCAACAAGACCAAGTGCAGGGTCTGGCATCTGGGTGGGGGCAATCCCAAGCACCAGTATAGGCTGGGCAGTGATTGGCTTGAGAGCAGTCCTGACAAAAAGGACTTGGGGGCGCTGGTGGATGAGAAGCTTAGTATGAGTCACCAGTGTACATTTGTAGCCCAGAAAATCAACCGTATCCTGGGCTGCATCAAGAGAAGAGTGGCCAACAGGTTGAGAGAGGTGATTCTCCATCTCTACACCACTCTTGCGAGACCCCACCTGGAGTGGTTCTGGAGCTTCTGGTATGGGAAGGATATGGATGTGCTGGAACACATCTGGAGAAAGGCCATGTGGATGATTGGAGGGCTGTAGTTCCTCTCCTGTGGAGACAGGGTAAGAGAGCAAGGGTTTGTTCAGTTTGGAGATGAGAAGTCTCTGAGGAGACCTTATTGTGGCCTTCCAGTATCCGAAGGGGGCCTACAAGAAAGCTGATGAGGAACTTTTTATGGTGTCAGGTAGTAATAGGGCTAGGGGGAATGGATCCAAGCTGGAGGAGGGGAGATTTATGTTAGACATAAGTTCTTCACCATGAGGGTGGTGAGACACTGAAAGAGGTTGCCCAGGGTGGAAGCCCCATCCCTGGAAGTTTAAGGCCAGGCTGAATGTGACTCTGGGCAACCTGATCTAGTGGAAAGCGTCCCTGCCCATGACAGGGATGTTGGAATTAGATGATTCTTGAGGTCCTTTTCAACCCCGACAATTCTATGTTTCTGTAATTTAAGTTGGTACTTCTGTGGAGCTATTGAAAAGTACCTTTTAAGAGGAAGGGAGGAGGGAATGTTTTTTGAGACATTATGCTTCTTAGTTACTGCCACTTTGTTTTTCTTTAAAACAGCAAATTTAAAGGCTGGGCAGAAACAATGGGAGTCTAATGTAGAGCCAGTGCTTAGTACAAACAGTGGGATAAAGAGGAATAATGTTCTGTGTATCAGGGATGGGACTGGATGATTTTCCCCAGTACAAAGATGCTCTGTTACTTTAGAACCCCGGTTTTAAACCCCAGCTCTCCAGAGCTCCCAGTATCATATTTGTAACTGACAGATAATGAGCTCAACTTTACTTGTTCAGGTATGTTCATATCACCTTAATACCCCACATTACCCCCCTTAAATACTGAGCTTTAATTATGAGAACGAAGGAGTACATGGTGTTGAGGCCTGACGTGACAGAGCCTTTCCAAGCCCCTCAGTAAGCAATTCATCCTGATGTGTGTGCAAAGTCTTGCAGACAGACTGGCTCTGTTAACTCTGATTACCACAGCGTTTGCATTTTCACTCTCGACTGCTGATTTACTCCAGTACTTTTACATCAGATAACTTACTTAAATAATAACAAAATTATACTAACAGAGAGGTAACAAGGAGGCACTAAGAAAGGTGTACTGGCTTAGGTGGACAGTTGGAGATTTGTGGATAAAGATGTTTAAGGGAAGCAGATTTTAGCTACAATCTTTAGCCACTGGATGCAAAAGAAGTGTACTGCTAGACAGTTTTCATTGTGTTTCTTACTGTCTGTTTTATCTATGGTAGATCTCTGGTGTATGTTAGCAGTAGATCCCCATTTTCCGTTGCCACAGACTGTTCCATACTGAAGCAATTCTGAACAGAAAATGTCTTTTCAAAATAATGAGTGGCATGAATTTGGTATATGATTTGGATTTCAGTCTCACTCCTAATGCTAACACTGCTACTAGCTTTAACAGGAGCTTTTGTATATAGACTAAAACAAAGGAGAGGTTTCTTCTCCATGGAGCCACACAGGCGACTTAAAATCTTGTAACAATGTTCTGTGAGCAGTTGTTGCATAATCATGCTAAGCAGCGTGAACAGTAATGGCCTTGCTCATTCTCGCTGCTACTTGTTCTCAAAAATCAGCATTTCAGCCAAATATTGCTGAGGTTAGTATTAAGAAATGTTGCCCCAAATAAGCAAGTATGTTATCCGACCCTGCTTGGAGAATGTGTTCAGTTATCTCCTAAACAAAGTGCTTTATCCCTGGAGCTGTGGAGATCTGAACTTACTATTTAATTCCTACTAATTGATTTAGGCAAGCAGACATACTTAGATACATGAAATCCTTCTCTGAATGCATCTGTTCCCAGTGCAGGCTTTCCCTACAAATGTGTGAAGAGTATTAGCTGAAGCCTGTGGGCTTGCTGAGAGATGTTTGTTCCCTTTGCACCAGCATGAGTGTAAGAAGATCTTACAATGACGTACCAAGCAGGCAAATGCATATATCCAAAAGCTGTGTTCTCTCTTCCTGGTCCCTGTATAGCACTAGTGTCCATTCTCTTTTGCAGGTACCTAGCTGTGCCTGATATAGTGGCTCTGAAGATGTTTCCATCCCAAGATCAGTCTGTAGATTCCACCCATCATTTCACTGTTCTGACCTGTGTCTTGTTCATATAGTGGATGTACATCAGGCCATGTGATTAAGAGAGGTAACAGAGTGGCCAGGAGTTAGTCTCTGATGCCAGCACAATTCATCTTCCTACAGCCCATTCCCTGCCCCGGCTGGGGCAGAAAACAATCTGCCCTGCATGAATTGTTTTGACAGCTTAACCCTTGCCTGCACTCTTTAGCTGTGTTGCATGCTGATGCCCTGGGGATCATTAATTTCTTAGGCTTTTTCAACTTTCTGGATTGGTGGCAGTGTTGGGATGATAATAATGCTATGGATGCTGGTGAGGTGAAGTGTGTTTTTTGCTGAACTCCTAATAGTATCCAAAGTAAGTTCAACAGAAGTAGTGTGAATAGAATCTGTTCTTCTGCCTATCAATGTATCAAATGACTTGAGCATGCCATCTGGGCTTTTGGTATTATTGTCAGCAACTTATCAAAACTGATAGGATTTTCTTTTAGAACCCTTAGCAAAATGTCCAGGAGTATCTTGTGGTTTATATCACCTTCAAACTCCATCACAGTAGAGAGAAGCTCCTGCCCAACTTTGAGTTAATGCTGAATCAGAAAAGCTGTTTTTACGTTCTCAAGCATCTGTGAGCTCCCGAAGGTGCAAAACATGCTCTAGCCCCAAGTGATAGAGTAGGTAACTGGTTCATGCTTTATAAACCTGTTAAAGCTATCATCCTTGGCAGCCATTTGTTAGCATGCTCTTTTCCTATTTTTGTTGGGTTATTTAGTTAGTTACTGCATGTTGCACAACGTGTGCACAACTGGGACAACAGGCCATTTTCCTTAGTCATAGCTGTGAAATCAAGCTCATCAATGAAACTTTAAATTAAATTCTTCCTTTTCCATTGGCAAGTTTTTCAGATTTTTCATTTAATGAAAAAAGGTTCCATATGTAGACAGGAAATTGTTCTCCACACAAATGTTCTGAATATGTTTTTTTTTTTTTTAATGGATCATCTATGGATGGCTAGGATATTTCTTTTTTGGACATAGATATTTTTTAAAAATAATTGTAACATTTTTTTTTGTCATATAAAATATTTCAGGCAAATATTTGAGCATTTTATGGTTCATGCCCAGTAAAATCAGATTTTATGGTCAACTGCATTCCAGTAGATGCTACCTGTGCTTGTTGGTTGTGTCATATTGTGTTCAGGCATATTAATTAGCTGCTTGGTAATGTATGTATCCTGTAAAAAAGGCAGATTCAAGCGCAGACTGTGCTTTGAAAGGAGCATTTGTGTGCTTTTTTTCCTTTGACAGTTGCCATGGTTAGTTATTGTCAGTATAACTCAGTTTCTGATATAATGAGCTATTTGTGAGAAAATCCGTTTGCTGCAGAGCATGAGTTGTGCACACACATGCATACCAGCATGTGCCAGCATATAGCCATTTACACCCATGTGTGTCCTGGCAGGGCATAAATCCTGCCAGGCTGGTTTAAACCCTTGCTCATCCTCCTTCTGTTCAGGGTCTGGAAGTTGAAGTAGATGAGCAAAACAAAGACTTGAGCTTAGCACCATGTGTCAGGTGTCTGGTGCAGCCCCTTAGCATGCCTGCGTGGTCACAGGAGGCACGAAGCTTTAAATTCATTGGGCAGAACAATGATGCTAAATGCCAATTGGCCAGTTTAATTTTCAAATTGTTCTATTTAAGGGAGGGTGATTTAGAAGCCGTGCCTTTCTTACAAGCCTTTCTACGCAGAAGCTTTGCTACAGAGATCGCCTTTCTACATAGACAGCTTTCCTGCACGGACCTCATCAGGGAGCAATACCCCTTAGCANTTTTTCCTGTTTTGCATTCCTATTTTTCCAAGTTCTGATTGTTTAAACTGTTTAATTCTGTGTTAATAAATATCCTTTGTGCAACTACTTCCTGTCGACTGAAAATCCAAAGAACCTGAGGGATTTTTCCCAATTTAAAAAATCTTATTAATTAAAAAATATTAATACATATATTAATAATAACAATCCATAACAGGTTATTAATATCCCCGACAATATGTGCTCCTGTCCCAGACACCCGTTTATGCATGTGAAAGGAGTAACATTACTTTCTGTGTTTGGAAACCGTCTCTATTACAGCAAGAGGCATTATGTGGTTCATGAATGTTTCTACCAGCATCTAACATAGTCGTGTGTTATGGTTGATTCACCATTACACCACATAAGAGGGAAACTGAAACAGTCTGAAAACTCCACATAATGCATTATTAATTGGAGACACCTGAGTGACCACTACACACAGTCAACTAATCTGTAATACAGATGCCTTTGTCCTGGAGCTACTAATTCAATGCTGATTTCTGCAGAGCAGACAGGAGGCCAGGGTTTGCTCAGCCAGAGCATCTGCGCAGCTAAGATCATTTCAAAGAACCTATGGATCTAGAAAATGTTGCCTGAGCAGCTCATGTGGAGTCATGTCAATTTGGGTGTGGCTCATCTTGTTAGCTTCAGGGGCCCTTCCACAACTCGGTCCAGCAGGAGCTAATGTCTTGTACTGTGCTTCAAGGGCACTTGTACTTTGGGTCATGTGTTTACTGGAGCACCGGAGCTTGAAGCTCAGGTGGACCTGGTGTGATAGAGAAAAAAGTAACTTTGGGAGCGTCTGCATCTGTTAACCTGAAATGGTTACATTTTCCTGGAATACTGAAAGTTTGACCAAAGTTATTGAGTGGTGGACTATGCTCAGGCAGCTTTGGACTCAGAAAGCTCACATTGTTACTTGCACTAATGGAATTAATTAAATTAGTAGATCTTAATACTTTAAAATTCAGTCACTGGAAGGAGAGATGCGATCTTGTGCACTAAAGCAATATATAGTGCTAAAGATTGTGTTTTGGATTGTGTAACATGTTTTTATTTCCAGAGCAACTGCGAACTTGTCTGAAAAACAGTGTGCATAGATATTTTTAATGAAAAGATAAAACATTTTATTGCAGTCTAAATATTATAATAGATTTTACACTATTTTTAAAAATAAGTAGTAACCCTTCCTCTCTCATTAAAAAAAAAAAATACATTTGGGTAAAAAAAACTGCCTCAGAACTTTGATTTTTAAATTGTATTAGTTTTTTCTTAATACCTCTGTGGCCTAAATTCTCCGCTTGGACTAGATACTACTGATGGTACAATCCTGTGTGTGACTTCTGTAAAGCAAAATTGTCCAGTAAAGGACTGCAGTGATTTGAATGTCCTTACAATAAAGTCTTGTGATAGATCTCTTCCACAAGAATTGGTTTTGACCAGCCATGCTTACAAAAGATATAGGAAAAAAATTAGGTACTCCAAGAAGGATTTCTCAGTATTCTCTGCCTGCAAGGAAAGCTGAAGTTATTGTGACAAGCAGTACACAATTTCCCTATTTTCAGACTCTCTAGTACTTCAAAAGATTGTAGATGTTATGTCCTTGACACTTTAGTTATTCCCAGCAAACACAGTCTCTTCTGGAAAGCATTCACTCAGAGATAACTGCTGAGGATTCTAGCTGTATTGTTCAGTGGAACAAGGCTGTAATTTGATCTGAAATTAAATTTCACATCATTTCTCCATATACACATCATGGATTATTCCACTGTATTGGTTAATTGTGGTCTAGTGATGTAATTTGAATTCTGGAGGCACAAATTAGTGTCATCTTCAAAAAGAACTAAAGTGAATTTTTTTTTATTGGTTATTCCATTTAGATGTAATGTAATTTCAGATACTTGTAGAATTATAATGTTAAGATCTAATATGAAAGATTCTGTAAGTGGATAGATTAAGTTCTTAATAAAAATTTATATCGAGGCAGGGTTTTCTTATTTTTATTTTGGTCTGAGGAGGGGAAGATCCTGTAATACTGATATTACTACTTTGCCAATTATTTAAATGGAAGTCACGGGGTATTTTAAAATTTGAAAAATTGAAAGAGTAATACACACAGATTAAATAAATGTTGATTTTTATTTTTTTTTTTACTCTCTCCTATCATGGGATGTATTTGGTGAGCTCTCAGTATTCATTGCAGTAGACTCCTGTATAGTTAAAATAAGTACAGTTTGTCAGTCCTGCCTCAGATTCCAACTCAAGTTAATGAAACAGACAGTTTAAAAAATAAAAATAAAAGAGAAGTGAAGAAGCAGATAATGATGTTCATTCCTTCTATTAGTTTCCCTGGTTCCCTTTCAACAGTACATGTGATTCACACTGTCCTTCAAGCATAATATGAGAAAAGGAATAATTGCAAATGAGAGACTAGAGGACCTGAAAGCATTGCATGTGAAGGTGACTGGGAGAGCCAAGGGCAAGGAAACAAGTTCAGTATTTTCTTTATGTGGTTTCTGTCAAATAGAGTTCCGATTAGTATGCTGCTGTGCTCCTGACAGCTCCCAGGAATCTGCTCATTCTCATCCTGAATTGATTTCTGTAGTTACAAATCCAAGAGGAAAAGTAAAGCTGCTAATTGAATGTAATAGCTTTCTGAGTCAACTCACAGGGATGCTGAATACCTACTTGAAGGCCATGAGTAGGAATGAGCGTTCCCTTTGCAAACAGTGCATTTGGCTTGGCCATTACAATGCTGCCCATTAGAAGAACCAACCAGAAAACCTAACCGAGAAACAACACTCCCCTAAAACAAACCAACCAAGCAACCACCCAAACAAAAACAGCTTGAAAATGTAGTGCCATGGAGGCAACACTGAGGTTTTACCATAGTGGGTTATGCTACTGTCTAAACTTTGTGTGTGTGTTCCATAAACACGTTATCAAGGGAAAGATAAAAAGTTTGTTTTAGTCTTAAGAGCAGCAACAGTTTTAGGCTTCTCTAAGATTTACTGTCTGGAAGCCCTGAACAGTGCTGGTAGTATTTTCAGAGTTTTAACAACTGGCTCAAAAGGATAAGATAACACTGAAGTAGGAGCAAGAAGAAACACAAATAATTAAATGAGTAAAATTGACAACAAAAAATACTCCAACCAAACCAAAACCATGACCCAAACAAACAACTCTGATTATAATGTTTAAGACTCATCCTTTCCTTTATTGAAACTCCGCTGGCAGTCAGTGCCTACTGTCTTATGTCCTGCTGTGGGGATAGCAGACTGGTGGGTGCTGGTGGCAAGTGACTTTGCAGGGCAGCTGCATGTGCCTCCTCCTTCCCCATCCTTTCCTATCCCTTCTAGCAACAACTGTTTTCTTCCTACTTTTGGGCAAAAAGAGGCAGTGTTCAGTTCTGAGGCAGACATTCTGTATCCACCAACCAGGATCAGGCTGAATTGATCTGAATGGAAAAAAAAAAAAAGGTAGCATTTTCACATGCTTCCAAACTTTATCCTTCTTTCTATTTTCGGGCATACATTAACAAATCTTTAAAAGCTCCTGTCACCCCATGTCCCTACTGCCTGTAGTATGGATAGGCACAGGTCTGATCAGTGGCAGGAATTGCATCTATTGTTCAGATGTTTGCACAGGTGTTCGGCACTCTCTCGGAGAAGTTCTAGACACAGTAGCTCACAGGTTAGCAAAAACCAGAGATCATTCCTATAGACTGTGCTTGGGATATAGGCACCCAGTTTTAACAGCTGAGAGTGTTTATCTGAATGTTGTACCAGCTGAAATTGAGGCCAAAATACCCATTTTATGTAAAGGTGAAAGCCTAGCAGTGCGTTTGTTAGATAAATGGCAAACGATGCTTGAAAGACCTGTGGTGCTGCACCTTGTGCATATCCTGCAGGAGAGGACTTTTGCTCTGATTTGACTGAGGATGAAGTCTCTAGTGAAAGTCTTTTTATCTTTGTTGTGGAAACAACCACAACCAGAAGATTAAAACAAAATATCACCTCATTTGGCCGCATTTGTTATTAGAAGATTATTATTATTTTTTAAATTCCAAAAGATTGTGAGGATGTTCTTCAAAGGTGGGAAACGCACATCAAATGGTTAATGCTGATGCTCAGCAAAACATCTGAAACAGTGTTTGGCTGAAAAAAATGCTTTACTTAAAAGATAAGTGCTGGATTCCTAAAGGTTTATTTTTATTTACCTAAGCCAGCAGATTAAAAGTGAATACAAGGGTGTTTTAAGCATTTTTGAAAAAGAAATCACCACTTCTATATTTAGTGCTTGCTACTTTTTACCTCTTGTGGATCTGAAGATGAAGATTGTGTTTTCTTTGTGTCTTTACAGTGCAATTAAAAAAACCCAGTTTAAACCAAGTCTTTTGCTATGGTGAGAGTGGTCATGTGTCTGGGCTCATTGCTACTACCAAGAGGTTGCCAAACTGAGAAGAGGACAGAGGAGAGTGGTGTGAAGGATCATATATAGAAAATAAAATCTCCAAGGATACACAGAAAGAAACAGGGCTGTTGAAGGAGGAGGCTGAGAAGGGATCTGATAGTGGTTGAGAAAAGTAGAAGATAATTTTTCCACCATGTTTCTGTTAAATACAACAAATTATAGCAAGGATGCTTCAGATTAGATGTTTGCAAAACTTTATATGTAGTAAGGATAATGGAGCACTGAGGTAGATGGATGAAGAGAATTGTGGAGTTGTCATTATAGGATATCTTTATTGCGAATATACTGGAAAAGCATTTGTTGAAAGTGGCATAGGCACAATAAGATACGATTGGAAAACTTGGATCTGTCAGTACTGAGAAGATTAAAACTTTTTTAGCTAGGGTTTCACAATACAAAATAGATTCTATTCACTGAAGCTGTTGCTCATGTAGAGAAGTGACTAGAATATGAAGATATAACTGAGGGAAACTTAAGAATAACATTGCTTAATAATAACATTGAAGTTTTTATTTGGCTTTGAGTGGTTTGACATTGTGGCTGTCTAGAAAAAATTATTTAGATGATGCAGATAATTTCAAATGGAATTTTATGCAAATGTTTGTCAAATCTGCTCATTCACTATGAGTAGATTTTGCTGCTGAAATGTTTTTCTCTGTGCAAAGAGAGTTTATGATTTCTGTTTGAATGACCTTTTGCAGAGGGGCTCCTCTTTTTCTGTTTTGGGGAAGCTCTGTACAGAAAGTGTTTTTTGACGGTGCAATATGCCTTAGAATTTCAGCAGATAAATAATTCTGGAGCAGATAAGCAATGTCATCTCCAGAGGAGAGCAAACTGCTCAATGGTGAATTGCCTTTTGACACACTTTTAGTACTCCTTCGTCACTTCTTTTTCAGTCAGTTGCCTCTACCTGCCTATACTATGATTTATAAGTCACATCATACCATTGTTCTTGTCTCCTTGTTTTTTATCCTTCTTGTTCACAGTGTGGTAGACTCCATGTCACTGGTGTACCAGATGCCATGATGTCCCCTTTTCCTAAATTTCTGCTGAATGCTGCTTGATTCTAGCCCTAGTGCCTGCAGTCCAAACCTCAGCAGGAGTGGACTAGGCTGTGGAAACACATGTGCTAGGTGGAGAAGACCTCTGTGGTTAGCTCTGATGTTCTGAAGTCACAAAAAGCTCACTTGAAAGTTCATTGGTTAGCTGTCAGTGGCTCGGGAACGGAAGTACCAAGATAAAAATCAGCGACTATGTGTGTTCCTGTTCCTGGTGGAAGCACTTATGAGTAAATATTTTATATTTTGATGTGAGCATACATTTGATTAAGGAGCCAACATAGAAGAAAAGAATAATTTTGAGAGAGATGTTTTAGAAAAAAATAATATAAAGGACAGCAGAGACTTGGAGAACCTTCTGTACTTGAAGAGACAGCCCTGTGTTTTTCTGCAAGTCTCTGGAAAAGGACGTATCAGTTATATACTGTAGTGATGAAAGATATTCTTACCAAAGTAGATGCTGAAATTCTCAATTTATGGAGAGGCTGAGCTCCTACAGGTGTCAGCTTAAAGCAGGAACCTAACTAATATAGACACACTCAATATCTTTTAGAGAAGATTGTATCTCTTCACAGACTATATAGAAGCAAACGGTATGATTTGTTTGCACAGCTACATCAGGTTCACGTAATTTAGCATTTATGTGTGCACTTAATTGTTTTCTGTTCACTTCCTCTCACCGAAGGTGACATAGGTGTGAATTTACATGCAGATCTGGGAAGAGAAAAGCAAATTACTGAATCAACATTAGACACTAATTATTTGTCACTGTTGTCAGAACTGCCCTTCTAAAGGGAACCTAACTGACTTTTGCTCTTGGGCTTCCTTCTGGGTTAAAACACATCTGTGCTGCCTGAGGGATGCTTCAGGGCCCACTTCTGGTTATATATAAAACCCTTGCCCAAACAGCACATTTAAACCTTTTTAAACTTGGGCTTTGTAGTGAATTGTGTAGATGTGATTAACTCACTAACAGACCAATCAATGTACAAGGTAGACCCAGTGATACCATGTAAGGCATTCCTAAATGAAAATACAACCAGTTTTAATGAAAACTTTCAAATAATGTTCTCCACAGATTGAAGTTAGAATAATTGCTTCTATATCAGTGCCTTTACTAATTGCTGCTGCATTATTTGTTGTAAGATTGCTTTCTTTTCAAAATATAAATTAATTTATATTCTTATAATGTGCCTCAGATCCTGCCAATTAAAAACAAAAAAAAAGATGGAATAGAAGTGTTGTTTTGCAAGTGACAACTAGATATCTTGCATTGCCTTAGGTTGCATATCCGTTTGATTTCCTAATTTCCTTTGAATACAGTTTCACATTTCTCTTTCTTTTCACCTCTTCTTCAGGGGAATTGTCAACAGAAAATTCTAACCTAATTATTTGTGGATCATGTTTTTGCTGTGGCATGCCTTTCTTGCCACAAAGCTCTTCAATAGGCTCCCAGAGACACCTTCCTAGCTCCGGAGGGTCACTATCCATGTCCTAGTCATGTGATTGAAGAAAAAGTGTAAAAGTTTTTTGCTAAAAGACCTTCAATGCCTATACGTGCTAGCTTTTATGTGCCTTGACCACCAAACATGAAATTACATGGGGCCTGTAGCTCCATGTAATACAAAATGTCATAGGGCTGCTATGGACTGTGATTTAGAACAGCATATATGAGTAGCCAGACAGTGGTTACACTGTTGTTGCAGCATTACCATGACTTACTAGGTATTGCTGACTCGGTCGTGGGAATTCACAAGGCAGGTATTATAAAATCTGCAATTATTTTATTTCTGGAAAGCCCCGCCCACAACTTTATATAAAATTGGTTAGTTGGGTTCAGAAATTTGTTCGGAAAAAATCTTTCACAAGGATGCTTACAGGGAATTTAGTAATTCAGAAAAATCAGAAAGCTTGGAAAAGGTTTGCTATAAAAAATAACTTTGCCACACTTACAAAGAAAAGGCAACCTGGAGCCCTAGGGAACGTCTGTGTTACTCATGATGGTGGAGTAGGAATGCGCAGATAGTCCCTTGGCTCCCTGTCGGCAGTCTGGCAGTGCCTTGAAGTGCAGATCGTGAGGCAGCACAGGGTAAAAGCTCAGACTGCTCGCAGCATACCTACGATTATGGCAGAGGCAGGTCCCTTCAACAGGCAGGCAAGATCTGATGTTCGAGAGCGGGGACTGTGTGCATCTTGTCACTGTTCTTGCAGATGCCCCTCAAGGTTCGACTGAAGGACTGACTCCAGGTCTAAGTCAAGGTCTGAGTCCAAATCCCACGCTGGCAATCCGTGGCTGGCAGTCCCTCTTAAAGCTCTCTCAAAGTCCCCTGTAGTGGTCTGCTCCAAGTCCTTTTTTCTGCTCCTTCGATAATGTGTCCCATTACCATATATATATATATGCTGGGGCGATTTACTCTCCCCCATTCCAGCCTGCGGGGGCGGGGTAAGGTACTTGACACCTACTCCTTTCACATTCCGAACCCCTGGAACCAGAGGTGAGGGGGAGCAGAACAGTTTTGCACCCCATTCAAACATTCGGTGGGGCAGGGACTTGGGTGTGCCACCCCACAATTGCTGAGGTCAACTCTGAACTATGTTTTTATGAAGCAAAAACTGGATCAGCTAATCAACCAAAGGATGCAATAGGCAGGGCCAAAGTAGTGTCAAATGCTAAGAGTTCCTGCAAAAAACGGTGTATGCTGGCGTGTCACCAGGTGATGAAGAGTTGGTGTGTTTAAAAAAAACAGTTGTTGCAGAACAGAAATAACTTCTGAATAAAGTTCAGACTTGTTTAGTTCACTGTTCTCTTAATTATGAGCAGATTGCAGCTTCTGAATAAATCCAAGAAATTCAATGGGGGCAGTTAAGAGGTTAATAATTATTATTATTATTATTAGTTGTCGTAGTAGTAAGACAAATATTAATTATATCTTAATATAATAAATTAATAATTAATAAATATTAATTAAAGTTATTTCTTTATTAAAAATTTCACCAGAAACTTATTTACGGGGTACGGATGTATGGTTGTAGTTATTTACACAGGGGACAGGCAATTTAAACAGTTTAAACAAAACCAATAATGCAAACATTATTTGACACTAGAAACAGATTTGCATCAGTGGTTATGCTACTTGCCCACTAGGGGATTTTATGGCCAAATGGTAGCAGATGGACACATAGAACCTTTACAAGAGACTTTATAAAAATAATATAAATGGCCAGAACAGTCAGGTTTCTGCTGAAGGAAGAAATGTTATGCCAGTAGAAGAGAATTTTTGATTGATCTTTTGACTCATTAAACTGTGAGTTAAATGGTAAAAGTCCTTCACTGCTGGAGTAGTCAAGGCTTCTCTGAGCTATATAATCTTTCTGGCATACTCTGTTACAACACTTGGGGAAGGATCTATTGACCTGTCAGTTACATATGGACCCAGTAAGTCTATCTTTAGATGGTGCTTCCTTACTTCATACTTATCAGAGGCTGTCATTTTAGCAGCTATGGACACCCATGGACAAGATACAGGTTCCATGCTCTTAGCCAAAGCTGCACTAAACAAATGGCTGTTGTTTTTCTGGTAAGTGTTTTACATTAACCCCTTTTTTGTTGGCATCTCCCATCTTGCCAGGCTTGTGAGTTGCTGCCTTTTGCTACTTAGGTTGAAAAGGTCTCTGCCTAAGCTTTATTTATCTAGGTGTGCACTGAGGCTCTGGGGGGGAATGTGGCAGGGTGATCCTTTGCCTTCATGCACTGGAAGAAGAAAAGTCAGTTCACATTCCCTGCTCCCTTTCTATGTCTCCAAGGGTACAAAGCATCCTAATGGGTGGAGAAAGGGATAAGGATATGTGCTTCACTCACTCAACATATGCTGTAGCCAGGGGGAAGGATTGATTCTGTGGGAGGTAAGATATATCCCATGAATACTGTACCCATTCCCCAGTTCTTGCCTCTATACCCATCTCCTGAATCAGTATGATTCAGAATAACTTCCTTAGCATTTTGGAGCTCTTAATCATATGACTCAGAGCCATTGATACCATCACTGTATTCTTATCAATAATTTTATGAAATATTAGCTGATGATTAAGAACAATAGTTGCAACAGGGCACTGCTATTATATTTTTTTAAGTCAGGGTTTTTTTTATAGCCAACACTTAGAGAAGGAGCCCATGGTGACAGAGCCATTGCATTTCTAAAAATAAAGGCATTAGTGAGACATAATAACCTTTTATTGGAACTAAGTATACAGCACTGAAAATACCATACCTGGAAAGAAAATTGATTCCTAAATATCAACTTATGAATTCTCTCAAATGTATTGGCTCGAGCATAATATATTGTTAATAGTATGTAAGCCATATTTTAAGTATTTAAGATGCTTAACATATGGTAGCTTTAGAGAGTACCGAAACCACGTAGAAAGCATTCAAAATTAGACCCTTTTATTACCACAAAAGTGAATGCTGTACTAAATCTTGAAAGAGAGAGCAATGAACTATTATTATTATGAAAAAAAAAAAAGGTAAGAGAAACAAACACAGTTTCAGATAAAATAGAAAGCCAGCCCTTAATCCTGTTTGTGGGCTTTGCTCCAGTTGGGCTAGCTATGTAGGGAAAGCAGGATTTGGCACTGGCAAGCGATAATGCTGAAGACATGGGGATGGAGAGATGCAATATGCAACACCTAAACTGTATTTCCAGAAACACTGCGTTGCAGAAAGGAGGGTTCCTCTCTCCAGCGTTACAATGCAGGAACATGGGGAATACAGGCTGCTGTGTTGTGAGAGAGACTGAGAAATCAGAATTCAGAGGAGGGGATTAAGAATAATTAAGAAGTACTAGTAAAAAAGGCCTAAATATGTATAGTTTTGCTAAATGGTGACTAATGTTGCCTGAGGGATAGAAGAGCCCACAAATATTTGAGGGATGTAACTCCCTCCCCCCACAAAGGAGAGAAGAATAATTTAGCATAAAGGATGAGTTGTAGCTGTAATAAGTAAACAGAGGAAATAAAACAAAGAAAGGCTTAATCAGAATATTGGGAACAATTCCCTGAATAAGAGTTCAGTTATTTCCCCCTCTGGAATAATTATCCCTAAGAAGTGTGGGAACCTCACTTTTCCACTTGGCTGGAAAATTACCACACATATAACTGGGGCAATCTTAGAGAGAGAGGAAGTCTAGGGATCCACCACCCCTAGGCTCTCTGACCGAAAAAGACATTCCTGGATGTGTTGTCTGTCCCTGAGGTTAGGAGTACTTTTTTTTTTTTTTTTTTTCCTCTGAGAAACCAGTTTAGATTTCACAGTATATTGGCAGATATACCTGTACAGATGTAGCTCCTCTGGGCAGGATGACACCCTTGAGTCATGGCAGGCTAGGTCCTAGCTGCTCTGCATAAGAGGACTTGTGGTCTTGTTGGGCGGCAAGCAGGTGTGGCTTGCAGTGTGCCCTGGCAGTGAAGAAGGGCATCAGCATGCTGGTCTGTTACAGACAAGAGCAGAGCTACAGGTCAAGGGAAAATCTCCCTAGGCTTGGCACTCATTAGGCTATCTCTAGGTACTGTGTCCAGTTTGGGGCCCATAATGCAAAAGAGATGAACAAACTGGAAGGGAGCTTTGTGGGGGCCAAGAAGGCCCTGGTCAGACTAGGATGGACTAGAGACCACCCTTCCAAACAATCACTCTCTGATCCTATGCAGTATCAGTCTGGTTTTGCTAGAGACTCTAGCATCTGTGATGTGCATTAGACAACTTCTAGAAGCTTTAGTAAGAACCGCTGATTCCAATTGATTTTACAGTATGAGATGTTATACACATTTAGGAAAAAGATTGTTATTGCTGTGTTGGGTTGGTTTAAAACACCAGAGTCTCACCTTGCACACCTTGTCGTAGGTATGTTAATATCTTTTTTCCTGTGGATTAGGTCTTGATGTTTTTACTTTGAACAGAAAGTTCAAAGTGTGCTATTGGGCTACAGTGATCCACTCTTTTTTTTCCTTCCCTGGGAAAGCTTCAGAAATTATAGACAACATCCAGTCCTTGAGAGAGTCTTGCCTAAGCCACAGTTGTCTGAAGAATATGTGGCTTCCTCGCTGTCTCTGTGCTCCCTTAAAGATATTTTTCTGATGCTGCTTTCAGTCACATCCTCTTTATACTGTTGGCAACATTGCTGATGCCTTCCTTCTGAGCAAACTGTGATGTACTTGCTGTACACATCATATGCAATGTGATACTATTGGCAATGTATGTGATGGTGCTGGGAATTTGTGATGTCTCCTGAGGTTCTCACAGTTGCAGGAAGATGGTGCAGTGTTGCTCAGTGTCTCTGCTGCTAGGAGGGCTGCTTGCTCTGACATTGCCTCTTGCACAAATATTTATACCTAGGCCAACTGAGTTTAAAATGCATTAACATTTGAATTTTATGCAGGTGCAAACAATGAGTTTGCAATGTAATGAAAAATTGTGCCCCGGATCCTCAGACTTGCATGGCATATCATGAACCTTAAGCAGGCTCCATCATTATTTGAATGAGACATGCAACAGTGATTTTAAAATCTCAGGAGAGTTTTTGCAAACATGCTTAAATCAAACTGTAGTTAGAGAAATGAAATTGAAAGTCATGTTATGGCAACAACTAGGAAAATATTAATGGGCTGGAACAAAGATAGAAGAAAGATGGTAGCACAGCAAAAGAGAGAAGGGACACAAGGAATCACTCCTCATGACACTTCTGGCTACACCTTGATTTCATGGCACAGTTAACTGACACTTCTCCTGCTTCCTTCCCTTTGTTGTGCCGACATAACTCTGTGGGTCTGTGTTGTAAATTGTATCACCAGTAGGCTATAAAACCAGCTCTTCAGGGATGTGCCTGTTTTCCTGACGGGAGAAACTGTGACCAGCAGGGCTGCAGAGCTAAAGGCAGTTAATCTTGGCTGTTGCCTGTGAGCTGTGGCTTTTTGCACTTAAGTAACTGAACTTGCCTTTTCCACCAGCCATTCTGACAACCCACATTTGTGACAGCTATTAATGTTTATGTCTACTGTGATATGTAAATTATATTTAGCTAATTTCATTATGGAGCTCAAAATTGCATTCTGTGCACATGTGTTATAGAAAGGCAGCATACATAAAAAGACTTAACCTCTTAATCTCTCTGCAAGGGAATTTGAGTTACAGGTTAAATGAGGTTCCAGCAGGTGTTTTCATCTCTCTGTCTCTCCCAGTTACACACATGCTGTGCATCTTGCTCTTTCACAGCCATGCTCATATGTTGAGTACTACAGAAGAGAGAAAGTGATGCAGTTTATTTTAAAAAGCTGCAGGAAGAAGTTTGTAAACTGCTATTCAAACCCTCAAATGTATTGCTAGACCAGGTACTGGGGGGTGGTGGTGGGGAAAGTGACACGAAATTCACTCAAGGTGCCTTCTGAGATGAAGTCTGTTTGGCAGTGGTAGCATGTACCCAGGGAATTGTGACGTTTATTCCTTCTGGCTTTACACCCTTCCTGTGGATCAGAGGATCTTCATGGCTGTCTGTCTTCACCTCCATACTGCTGCATTTCTGTGAGGGAAGCTGCAGCTCTAACAAGGAACATGGGAGTAAAATGTTTTGTTATTGGACGTGAAAAAAAGTTTCTTGCATTTTATTATCTAGTCATAATGTAGTAGTGATAATGATGGAATGGAAAGCAATTCAATGTGATTATAGATATTCAGATGGCAATTTGGAGGAGTATTGTTACCACCTTTGCTTCTTTTATAACATTCAGTATACCTGTTTTGAAAGTGTAATCAAAATATATATGTTTCTTTGGTTTATACATTATGGAAAGTTCCTATCATTGATATTCAGATGTTTTTTCCCATGATGGGAAGGCTTAAGATTACATGTGAAAGATGTGCCTAAATGGATCCTTTTCTTCTTGAATCAGCATACTAAAACCTAAATGGAAAAAAAAACAACCCCAACCAAAATAAAACAGAATAAGCATTACATTAACCTTTAGCAATATTCAGTTATTTTTAATTTCCTACATTTGGTTATATTTGTATTAACTGACCTTTCCTCTGTTTTCTCCTATTTTAACAGTGATTTGTGGATTAGAAGGCTTTTAGTTTTGTATCTGATTGGGATAAAGACCGGGACAAATCCCAAGCTCTCCATGAACCAGCTGCTATGAAATCATACAGATGTATGTGGAACAACAGAAACTTAGATTTCCTTAAAATTTACCCCAGGTGTGTTATGCACCGTTAAATATTAGGGCCTAATTTTTATTTTTCTTGAGGTTTGCAAAATTTCTCTGTGGCATTTAATTTCTGGATATGTATTACTTCTCATCTATACACCTGAGCAGCCATAGGAGAAGTAGGCAGTGGTTGGCTGGGGTAAAGCTCCACAAACCTGGGTTGTGTCCAAACAATTCCTCCTTAAATTCTCACCAAGTTAATAACTAAAGCTGTACAAATAATTGTTTTTTAATTTGATATTGGAAATCAGCAAATTCTGGTTTGATTTAGACACAACATTCTTTTCAATCTGATATAGACAATTTTGTTTCTCTTGACATGTGTGCTAAAACTTTAAAAAAAAAAAAAAGTATATGTGGTTTTAAGGCACTGAAATGTTTCACTGGTCTTTTAGAAATTCTAGTACATTCCTTCATACTAAACTCTGAGACCAAAACTATGAGCCAAATTGTAAACTCTAACCTGGAAACCTCAGAAACAGAGGAGCACATAGTGCCCTGTGTTAGTCTGCGCTAGTAGAGAGAAATGGTCCAGGGAACATGTTAACACTCTGCCCTGGCAGCTCTAGACAGTACTGAATGGCTTGCAGGCTGATGGGCCAGCAGGTTCACCATAACCCTGAGGGACTATAGAAACCTGGAAGTGTTCTGTATAATTTATATGTAGAGAGTGGACACTTTTCTTTTGGACAGAAAAGTGCTCCTTTGCCAAGCAGAAACTACACGTCCCCTGCCTCCTTGCAGGTATATATTTCTGCCCTGAAGTATTCAGTGTTAGCAGCTACTGCCTGTTAATAGCCACACACTGACTGTGTCCCTGATCTCTGAGCTTACTGTTTGCAAGGAAAGACCTATTTTCCCCTTATCATAGGACTGATTTAGATATTATGTAGGTTTAATCTCTGTGACACTTTCTTCTTCTAATTCAAGCTGTAAGGATTTATGTAACTGACATTATTACAGACTAATTAAATCTAACAGTCTTCAAATGGCCACACATACATCTTTATACTTCCTTTGCTTTTGGCGATGTGACAGACGGTGTTCAAACATCTAGAATAACTCTGCTTGCTTCCTGTTACATAAGATGACTCCTTAAAATAGGCTACTGAGTTGTTTTTTTTTTTTTTTTTTTTTTTTTGTTGTTTTTTTTTTTTCCCCCCCTTTTTCTCCTCGACATTAACAAAAAACATTTGTAAAAACTACAGCTCGCTGCTGAGCCTTTTTTTTTTTTNNNNTAATCTCATTTAATCTTGGTGGAAAAGAACGTGAAAATAAGCTTTGTTTTTGTCATTCTCCTTTTTCCCATGGGATCAGATACAGAAGGGGAAATGTCATGGTTACATTCCTTGTATTCATACTCCCTTAATTAGCAAATGTGTTGTTCTTGAAGTTCTTGTGATAGTGTTTATCTGCAGCAGTGGCAGCTCAGCCTCTCCATGCTTGTGAGACATTTTTACTCTCAGCCAGGTGTTTAAAGGCTGATGCAGCTCATTCATGCTTAAAAACATATCTCCATCTCACTTGGTAAATAATGATAGTTTAATCGTGTCTTGCCACCCAACACAGACTACGGCTACCCCAGTTTGTCTGATTGCCTCACCCACCAGCTTTCCTGAGAGGCTCTGAACAATCATATTGGCAGACTCCATTCACAACCTGGTGGTTTTCTGTTCTAATATTAGGGGTTTCTGTAACCTCCTCCGAGAGAATGAATATTTTCTGCTTCCTTTAGCAGCAATTCAGGACATACATCATGGTGTAGAACCTAGTCCACTGACAGGAATCCCTTTAAGAATACAAAAATTTCCAGTATCTGAGATTTGTCTATCCCTTTAAGGTGCCATCAGCATAAGTAGGAGCTAAAGGCATACAGCACACCCCACAGGAGCTGATATTACATCTGTGTGAAACTGAACTTGCACAGGAAACTGAACTTGC
>VWYK01093458.1:0-20148 GCA_013399775.1 Semnornis frantzii
AGCTCAAACCAGCACAGTAGTGCTGTTTCTTTGTGTCATTTAGAATTCCTATGAAAGCCACCATCTGGACCACAGTGAGGAAAAAGTCAAACAGGAGAAGACTCTGGAACATGTCCTTGCTTCCCCAAGTGTTTCAAGTAGGTCTTGGAGAAGGACAGAAAAAAAGAAAGGTAGAATACCTACATATGAAGTAAGGGAGAAGTGATGCTAAGACAGTGTTATTAGCATAGGTATGTAAGAGCATAATACTACTGAATTTTTTTTCCATCCTCTACCTCATATTTCAGGATGGGAAGAACATTCTGATGTGATGGAGTTGCATGCTGAATCCAGTTCTTACTGGGGTTCTGCTAGAGGTACCCTGAAGAATTTCTGAGAGGGGTGGTGGTATAAATTGTGCATCCACTGAGAATGCAAGCAAGAGCAATGAACATACTGTTCTTACAGCTATTCAGCATTTGTTCTTCTCCTTGTATTTGGGGTAAGTAATGAGGAGACAATGACCAATCAACAAATGAATTATGCTCTTTCCAGGGAGATGGATACACAAAAGTATTTGGAAAGAGTTGCTGCTTCCAGCAGTTTTGAAAAAGGCTGCTAGCACCAAAGACAAAAGATCTTGAGGAAAAAGCATATTTTTCTATATTCAGTGATCCACAGGAGGCCAGAGGAGAAAAGGAGACACTCACTGAGGAAGAATCTTTTGTGAATCAATCCAGTTAATCACAAACGAGGCTTTGCCTTTGCTCTAGATTCACCCACTAACTCTATATCAGAACTCAGGCACTTGTATGAAGAAGTACACTAAACACCGTTTTCTATCCCTCAGACACACATCACATGTGCCCACATTCCTAAACTCTCCAGACCTCTAAAAAAGAAATACCCAAAGGTAACAAAAAAGCTTCAGATTTTGTCTGTTATAATTTATCTGGTATTTCTGAGACGATGCTGAAAATCCCTAACGACAGGTTTGCTACTCTATCTGTAGCTAAACAGCACAGCTGGAACTGAGATATTGTTCTCACTGATGCAGAAAGCTTCTATTTATCAACTGAGTACACAAATATCAGGGAAATGTGCACAACCATCCTTGAGTGTGTTTCTTCAGGGCAGCATTTGAGAGCCATTATTCCTGTGGTCACCTGGGAAAAAGTCTTTACTTGGCTGTTCAAGAGTTTTAAGTCCCATCATGCTGTAATAATCATTTAGACCATTAAGGCCCAGATGGATCTCCCCTAACTTTAGATGTCCACAATGCAGAGGCTTCCAATTTCAGTGTAGCCACCTGGGCTTCTATTAATTCCTTAGCAGAATGATCACTTCAAGTTATGATTAGCCTGACATTAGACAGTTGCTGTCAAGTGGGATGACTGGTACAATACATAGAATCATACAATTTTTTTGATTGGAAGAGACTTTTCCAACTATCAGACACTGCCAAGTCACCACTAAACCATGTCTTCAGCATGACACCTTTGCAGCTTTTAAATCCCTCCTGGGATGGAGACTCCATTACTTGCTGTGCAATCTGGTTCAGGACTTGACAATTCTATCAGAGAGAAATTTTTCCCTGATATTAAATATCCATCACCCCTGGTGCAACTTGAGGCCATTTCCTCTCACCCAATCACTTGTTACTAGGGAAAGGAGACTAACCCCCAACTCACCACAACCCCCTTTCAGAGAGTTGGAGAGAGCCAGAAGCGCTCCCCTCAGCCTTCTTTTCTCCAGGCTACACAACCTCATTTCCCTCAGCTGCTTCTCACAAGGTTTCCTCTCTAGACCCTTCACCCGCTTCATTGCTCCAGCACTTCAGTGTCCTTCTTGCAGCGAGGGGGAAAAAACTGAAAGCAGTATTTGGGGTGCAGCCTCACCAATGCCAGGTAGAGGGGAACAAGCGCTTCCCTACTCCTGCTGGCCACATTGCTGATTTAAGCCAGCATGCTCTTGGCCTTCTTGGCCACCTGAGCACACTATTGGCCCACAATCAGATGACTGTCAGCCAGCATCCCCATGTCCTTTTCTGCCAGGCAGCTTTCCAGACACTCTGCTCTTTGCCTGTAGAGTTGTGTGAGGTTTTTGTGACTCCAGTGCAGGACCTGGTATCATGGAAAGAATAGCAGAATGAGTGCTATACTTCACAGAGGTCTCTAAACACATTTATCTTGTAACAATTCATTTAGTGCTTACAATTCTTTCTTTTGAAAGTTCTTAGTCATTCACTTTTGGTTTTGCTAATGTTTAGGGAGTTTCATCTGGTATTTTGGCAAGCAAGATATTTGCAGCAGCGCACATGGACTTAAGTGCAAAAATGGCTTATTTTTAATATGTTCTTATCAAAACTGGCCATACAAGGAAAGACAAACAATCATTACTATGGATGAGAAACACAGGAGGTGTTTCAAGTTTATCTGTTCTTTCAAAGTCTACCTAACTTACTTAATGCCTCCCACTGGGAAAATCATTCTGTGTGACTGAATTTCTAATTAAGACACTGTTAATAGCATAATTTTGGTATACCTCTCATGACTCGTGCAATCTAGGTCTCTATTTGCAGTCAGTGACTATGCATATTGTATCAATCTTCATCCTGGAGAAGAGAAGGCTCCAGGGAGATGCTGCTGAAATCTTTCAGCGCTTAAAGGGGCCGGTAAGAACAATGGGGACAATTTTTGATTAAGATCTGTTGTGACAGGACAAGGGCTGATGATTTTAAACTAAAAGAGGGACATACAGGCTAGAGAGAAGAAAAAATACTTTTTTTTTTTTTTTTTCTAACTGCAGGTGATTAGACACTTGCACAGATTGCCCAGAGAGATGGTAGATGTCCCATCTCTGGAACAGTTTCAGGTCAGGCTGGATGGGGCTCTGAGCAACCTGATCTAGTTGAAGATGTCCCTGCTCACAGTGGAGGGAATTTGGACAAGATCACCTTTAAAAGGTTTCTTCTGACCCAAACTATATGATTCTATGATAAACATAATGAAAATTGCTTCAAACTCTACCCCTGACTGATTCCACTGAATGCCTTAGTATCCCACATTCTCTCTACAAACAAGAGATGAAGAGCCCATGTTGGTAAAGCCTCATACTTTTGAAGAGTTAACAACTGCTCTTTTCAGATGTCATAAAAGACAAATAGCTATGCAGCTGCAGTCAAGCTGCCACTAAAAACCATGTTTCTCCTACTCTGATAAACAGATAGGGTAGCTCTGCCTCTGCTCCCATGTGCCTGATGCATCATATGGAGCTTTCTTTCTTGTCAGTTTTCGTGTTGGTTTCTTCGCAGTTTTTTCTTCTGGCTGATGTAGTTGTTTGGTGTTTATTTGTTTTTTGGTGTTTTTGGGTTTTTTTAAATGAGTTGTAGGGTAGAAGAAATAAATTCTCTATTAATTTAAATTAACTTCTTGCAATGTTGTTTTCCCCTGCTCCAGTCTGTTATGAATTTTGCTTTTCTAGATTCCAGCATTCTGTAGTTAAAAGAACTTGTGCTTTTTCAGATAAAAAGTGATTTGTTATGAGGGAGTTTAACTCTCTAGTAAGTTTTGGGGCCAGGACCTTTATTTCTGAAAGACAAATAGAAATACATGTACCAGCCTATTCAGAATAGTCAATGAGGCTCACTGCTACTATAACTGACAAGAAGAAAAGACATATCTGCAGAAATAAAGAAACCTGCTTTTGCCACACTGGACAGGGAATCAAAGAGATGAGGATCAAATGTTGAAACACTACAGTGTCTATATGCAATACTCACTGATCTTTGAGTTAGGGAAGTCTGAAAGTAGAAGCTGTTTGGACACATCAACTTGGTGCTCAAATAGCTGTCTCACCTATAGACCTAAGACAACCAGTCTGATGAGTGTGTGCACTCTCATCTCTCTGTTCCTGTTACAATAGGTTCAAATTCTGTGAGCTTGCCTGTTCGTTTCCAGGCTCAAAGTGTGTCCTGACCATGCCACTGGTTTATCCATCTTCATTCTTACTGAAATCAGTCCACTTTTCTTCATAAAGAGCTGCTTCTATTCTTCACTTGCACTGAGGAGTTAATGCTGGGAAGATGTCAGTGTCTCTGCTTGTTTTATGTGTATAGTTGGATGATACAATACTTTTTTATACATCCTTGAAATGTTACCAATGCTGCATTTGTTTGTGAGCACATTGTGGTGGAAGGCCCAAATGATACCTGGAACACATATCCTAGGTATCTGCCTGGGTACCCATCTTGCCCCTGCCCCTTTCTCCCCTTCTTCCTGGGAAGAAGAAGCGGGAAAGCAGACAAAAGCCTTGACCATCACAGTCTACAGAGGTCACGATGCTGGACTTGTGCATCTCCCTTTTTTAGTGAGGTAACTTGGGACTGGTTCCAGGGATGATTTTTATCTGTTGCTATTGGTCAAAAACACTCAGTGAAAAATGCTTAAAACCCTCAGCCAACTCATTTGTTTGTTGCTACCGCCTTTATTTTGTCTGCTACCTGTCTGCGCTGCTTTGCATCACGTAGCAGGGGACTTGTTTTCCCCCCGCGAACGGCAGACCTGATCCCGCCGGCTTGCTGCACCGAGCCAAGGGACCGAAGGGCTTGCCCCACACTGGGATACAGCTGCCTGCCTGAACTCAGCCCAGCNGTTTCTACAGATACTTTTGGATTATAAATACTGAGACTCCAACCAATGAGTAAACTCTCTTTTCTGAAGTTCCTGAAAGTTTGTGTTTAACCTTTAAGAGGCAGTTTGTGCTGCAGGACACTCTAGTTGTTTAAATTTCCTAAAATGTTTCCAAAAATAATTTAAATTAATTTGATTAAATGTATATACATTCTGCAAAGACAGTTTTACCGACTGCATAGTAGAATATGTCTGCTAATTGTAAATAAGTTTGGGGGAATTTTCTTTATGTAATAAAAATATTTAATATTTTCATATCAGCCTCGTTACAATTCACTTATAACCCAGATTCAAACCCCTTTCCACTACACATATTCATATCAGGTGCTATTCATTGCTTAACTAGCACATTTTCCTGGGCTGTTCTGGCTATAGTCAATTGTATTGATGCCAGTTTTCAGATTCAGTGGAACTGAACTGGCCTGCTGAGAATTGTTAATAACCCCTGCTTAATCTATTTTATTATTATTATTATTTTGCTTTGTAGTTCTTGGGAAATCAAGATACTTTCTTTGCTCTAAAATGTGAATTCTTCTGATGAATTGTTTATTCATGACTTCCATTAATCTTATGAAGTCCATTTCATGTGGTTTCTCATAAGCCTGAAACTGTAGGGCTTGATGAAAAACAGTCAGCATCTTCTAACATCTAGCAAGTACTAGAGTGATTTCCCCGTGGAAGAGAAATCAGCTGTGTGAAGCCTAGATACACTCTCCATATCAGAAGTGTGCACAGAATCACACAATCAGAGTGTGAGAGTCGAAGAGACCTCTGGAGAGCATCCAGTCCAACACCCTTGCTGAAGCAATCTCAACCCAGAGGTTGCAGAGGAATGTGTCCAGGCTGATTTTTAATCTCTCCAGAGACTCCACAACCTCTGTGGTCAGCCTATTCCCCAGGGTTACAGCACCTTCACAGGAAAGAAGTTTCTCCTAGTGTTTTGATGAAACCTCCTGTGTTCCAGGTTGTGCTCACTGCCCCTTTTCCTCTTTCTGGATTTTATTTAAAAGAACCTTGCCCCATTCTCTTGATACCTGCCTTTTAGATATTAATCAGCATTTATAAGATGCCCTCTCAGGCTGTTCTTCTCCAGGCTCAACAGCCTCAGGTCTCTCAGCCTTTCCTCCTCACAGAGGTGTTCCAATCCCCTCCTCAGCATCTTCACAGCCTTCTGTTGAATTCTCTCCAGTAGTTTCCTGTCTCTCTTGAACTGTGGATCTGTGAAATGGGGAGCCCAGAACTGGACATACTGCTCCAGCAGTGGCCTTACTAGGAGAGAATAGAGAGGAAGAAGAACTTCCCTCAACCTGCTGACCATATTCTTAATACATCCCAGGATTCCATTGGCCATCTTGACTTCAAGAGCACGTTGTTAGCTCATGGTGAACTTGTTCACCAGCACTCCCAGCTCCTTCTCTGCAGGCCTCCTTTCCTGCAAGCTAACTGCTCACCTCCACTGGTGCAGGGAATTATCTTTCGGAAACTTTGTAAACCACAGCCCATGGTTTCATCTGTGTCATCCCAGGCTCAGTTTGGTGCAGCACAGCTGTGGGATCTTTGCTCAGTTTTGCTGGGAAAGCAATTTTCAGCTGTGAGGAAGACTTTGCTAAAGCCATGTGAGAAAAATTACAACACAGGCATTGGTGAGATTGAGACAGTGCTAAACAGGCTTTCAAGGACTGAAAAATGTTGACATGACATTGGAAAATATTAAAGCCCTTGGGAAAAAAATGGAAAAAAAAAAAAAGTAAAAGTTGTCAACTCAACAGGTGAGGAGCAGCCTGCAGAAAGGAGGAAAGGAGGCCTAGCAAGCAGACATGCTCTGTGTGCCGCCTTTAGGGTCATGCCTATAATAACCTTTCATGTTGCAGTAGATAGATCCTTACGCTCCACAGCATGTGTCAACCAATAAATGTTTGCTATGTGCTTTTCACTTCTTGATGCTCTGTTCACACGGTGCATTTGTGCATGGTAGAAAATACCTAAACAAACACAACCTGCTGAGCTAGGATTTGGGGGGATGATTGCATTCTGATGCCAAGCATTAGTGTCATGTACATCAATTGAGTTGGAAAGGTCAGAGTAAAGAATGAGATGTTTTGCTCTTCACAGCAACTCTGCTTATTCTTCAGGCCAAATGCCTCTAAACTGGTGATTATACAGCATTTGCTCCATGCTGTACCATTCATATATGCTAGAAGTCAAGCCATGCACTGTTACCTGCTGGAGTGCTACCAGACGACTTATGCTGTAATCCTGTTGGTGTGTACCAATTTAAGGAATGCTCTTATAGCTTCAGAGCAGTGTTTTATTCATTTGCTTGCAGGTGATTTGCACATCTTCTTCCCATACATCATGAACAGTGATGTTGTTGTGGTACTGAATGCATAGCTGTTACAGGAGTATTTCACAAAACTTCTCAGAACCTTTCTCTGGATGCAGCTTGAACATTGCTAAAGGGGCACAGCAGCAAGAAAGGGGAGGAAAACCTGGCAAAATTCAGACAAACTGATACCTTTTACCAGCTGGGAAAAAGAAGTGAAGAAATTCCATAGAGAGGCCATGAGATAAGGAAAAGCATGGATCTATCTTACAAAGACAAATTGTTCACCTCTGCAAGATGACAGTATAATGAGGCAAATTCACTGTGTCTGTGTCTTTGTTTTGTCATACATATTCAGGGTGCAAACTATCCATACCTGGATGTGTCTGTGTGGCCAGAGCTGAGATAGTCACCCTGTGCTCCCGTTAGTCTTGATGAATAGACACAGCAAAGTCTGGAGAGTCACTCATTCAACTTCTTAAAGGTGTTTGGAAGAAGGAAGACAAACCATACTCTGACAAAGCCTTTCTCTTCATTGATAGGAAGCGCTAGATAAACGAAATTTGGGTTTCTGACTCTTAGATATTTAAAACGGGGAGATAAATCCTTTCTCCTTTTAAAATTAAGAAATTGACAACATGAGAAGTGATTCATGGACCTGCTTTGCCTTTGACTGTAAAAATGAACAGTGACTCTTTCTGCTGCATGAAGTAGATGATGCCACTGAAGTCTGACTAAGAAATATGATCACTGGATGGTTAAAAAGGTTATTTGGATATAAACTAAATGATAAGCTTATGCAGCAAAGCTGTAAAAGCATTAGATTTGAAAATGTTTGGCTAACCTTTAACTTTTATTGCTAAGATAAGATCATTTTGGTTACAAACTGTAGTTTCTGCTTAATACGAAGAGTTTTACACTTTTCTCCAGTGAATGCTCACACTCAGGAGAGAAAATTAAAAACAAACAAACAAAACAAAAAAACCCAACCCATTGGGTTATTTCTGTTATCCATTATATGCATTTTTATGCTGATAGAGAAGATGAAAGTTCCCATTTCTGTCTCACACAGAATTTCCTTTTTTAGCTGGAGACTACCCAATGTCATTGATCAAGTGCAATTTCCATAAACTTCACTGCAGCTCTGCAGGGTTTAATGACTGCACCCTGCCTAGCAATATTGTCTGCATTTGATTTACTATGACTATTACTTTTAGAGCCTGTCTCATAAAACCTTCATTGATTTCTTCATCAGATACACAAGTCTAACTATCACCTTATATGACTGGATTACTGGATGACTAAAATGCAGTACCTTAGTAAAGTAAAACTTAGATCAGGACTGACAATGTGACTGAATAGAATTTTAATCCAAAGACAAATTCTCAGTCTCTGCTGACATTTTTGAAAAGAAAATTGCTAGACACAGTGAGCAAAGAGAGATCTGCTATGTAGTTTTGAAACTGATTACCATCAGCTTCCAAAAACCATTCTAAATGGCATGTTAGGGGTGATCTGATCATAGTTCAGAAAAGCTTTAAATGGAGATAACTTTTGTAGCTTGTGGATGCAAATGTGATTTGATTTAAGAGCAGGCTCCCGATTGTCGCAATGTAATTGCTAATTGTTGACTTTATGTGTTCGGAAAAGAAAAAAAGTCCATTGCTCTGTGGTTCAAACCAATATCTGAGAACAGGGATCTTAAAAATCCTGAACTCAATTGTTCAGAAAGCACTTTGAGGTCTCCATGTGGTTGAACACTGTGTGGCCTCATCAGCTTAACTTTCAGTTGTGGTAAAGTTCAGAGCAGAAGATTTAAACACAATCTCTACAAGCATTCTCCCAAGAGGTACATTCTTAATGGCTTGCTTTATTAAAAGCTGAATTCCAAGAAGTCTAAAGAGTCACAATGGTTTGGGATCTGAGGTTGCTTTGGTTGGATTTTTTTCTAATAAAACTTACTTCCATGAACACTTTATTTCCTTCTGCTCCTCTCACTGAGCATTCTCCTCTCGCTGTGTTTAACAGGTACATGTTTTTCAGGAAGTGCTTCTTTTCTTCTTCTCTCAGCACTTAGAAAAGATCAGTGAGATCTAGGTCTCAGAAAAAGACTTTAACTTCTGCTGTAGGACTTGAAGGTGCTCTGATGCATCTTGAGAAATTGTAGTGGGTGCAACACTGCACCAGGCTTACCTGGCAGTTCTAGCCTGGCAGCAGGAGAGGTCACTGCCATACCATGTTGATAATCCCTACTGGAGAAAAAGCTTTTCCAAAGTCAGGTATGCTGAGAAAATTCAACTGTTTGCAGATGACGGATGTCTGCGCACTCTGCTCTCAGTACCAGCATGGCTCGATAAGAAGCAGGTTGGGGTGCTGAGCTCTATAGCATAAATATACCTGGAGAGTACATACAGCACCCAGTGCAGCTGCAGGCTCAGCACTTTTGTTGTACAACAACTTGTTGAAGTGACTATATCAGCCTAGTACACAGGAAATCCAGCACAGTTCAGGTTAAACTATTAATGTGCTATTTAACACTTCAGATCACTTCAGGTACCAGATTGAGCTGAGCAGAAAGGATTAAATACTGCTGCTGTGCAAACATTAAGTTCTTGGATGCTAAAATACACAAGCTGATCTAATGCCCCAAAGCATCTGGCAGACATTGTGTGATAGATGAATAATTCCTTACTGTAGCCCACACAGTGCTGCCATCTCTTTATTTATTTATTTAAATGTAGAATTTATTCATGAACTTGTATCAGAGAGACGTCTAGAAATAGCTACACTGAAATACTGATGAGTAACATTGTAAGCCTGTTAAAGTAGCATAGAATTTTTTTTTTCTTTAGCACCTCATGGGAATTCCTGCTCTTTACTGATGACTTTAGACATTTTTACTGAGCAGTGTAAACTGCTACTGATGTAACAAATTAAGAAACTTTGAGCAACCTTTTAAGGATAATAATTATTTGTACTCATAATTTCTTTTTACTTTGTTTTTATCAAAATCAGTACATCAAAACGCTTAGTTAAGGCTGCAAGACAGATGTCAGAAGGAGTAGAACTTGTAAGATGTACCACCTCCGGGATTTACACAGGCTGGAACATCCTCTTCTTTGAAGAAGGACTGAGGATTGAGGTTGTTCATCCCAGAGAAGAGAAGGTTCTGGGAAGACTTTATTGTGATTTTCCAATGTATCAAGGAGAAAGACAAAGACTTTCTACCAAGACCCATAGTGATAGGACAAGATGAAATTGTTTTAAATTAAAAGGAGATAGGCTTAGGTTTGACATAATGATTTGACATTTTTACAGTGAGGGTGGTGAGACACTGTACATGCTGCCCAGGGAAGTTGTGTAGTTGTGTAGTACCTCACTCTGAAAGTGTTCAAGGTCAAGTTGGATGGTGCTTTGAGCAACCTGATCTTGTGGTCATGGCAAGGTATCAGACTAGATGATCTTCAGAGGTCTCTTCCAACCCATTCTATGAAGCCATCCTTGCTTACTCATTCAAAGCCTTACAAGTAATACATGAGGATGACCACAAGTCAAACAGAAAGTTCACCTAGTTCAGTATCTGACTTGCACTGGTGCTTGTTCAGGGAAGAGTTTAGAAGATCAGCCATGTAGCGATATTACCCTGCCATATTCCTCCAGCCTCCAGTGACTCATGGTTTAAAGACTTCCTGAAAGAAAATGATGTCAAGATATCAATAACCTTCAAAAGACTTTGGCATCTTAAATTTCTCTACAGCTTTCTGCACCTGAAAATGTTTACCCTCTGGAACATCATTTGGTGAAGAACAGCAATCTATATGGAAGTTATATGATGAAATATATCCTTTTGCTTGTTCCATTTGGATCAGTATCAATAACCCTCAAAAGACTTTGGTATCTTAAATTTATCTAGAACTTTCTGCACCTGAAGATGTTTAGCCTTTGGAACATCATTTGGTGAAGAGTAGCAGTTTATATGGAAATTCTATGAAGAAATATATCCTTTTGCTTGTTCCATTCGGATCACAGAAAGCCATCACTTCTAGATTACCTATAAGAGCTAATAATAGTTTAGGACCTCACAGTTCAGGTCAATTTCCCACCATTGTACCTGCAGAAACTTGTGTGACTTTTCTAATACCAAACCTCTTTAAAGAGTGGTGAAACTTTTTTCATCCTTATATTGAGATAAATTTTGTCAGGTTTAGCTAAGTTTGGTAAACACATTCTTCTGGGGTTTTGTTTACTTTTTATTTTATATCTCCTTCTCTCTGATCTTCTCTGTCATCCCTACTCTTTCCTGTGTGCCATCTTGCACTGATCCAATGCTAGACTAGACCATAAATAAGTGGCAGTGGCAGGGAACCATAAACTAGATCATAAATAAGTGGCAGTGGGGATTTGTGACCTCTAGCAATGCATATCTAGCTGGGGATTTGCAGCTTTGCCCTAGCGCCCACTTGGGATTCAGGAGACTTTACTGCCCTTGATGGAGCTACCTTCATTTACGTCAGCCAAGAAGCTCAGCTACTGAGTATAATGAGAGCATTGACTGAATCACTTGTTGATGTGAAGTATTCTTTCAACTGGGAAAGCCCATTTTGTGTTGTTCCTAACAGCTTCTCACTGATGCAGCTGACGCAGTTCTCAGCTTCCTCACAAACGACAAGCAAAGAGGCTCCTCAAGAGCCAAAGTATGAGCTGAATAACATAGGAGTTATGTCTGATGTTACCATAGCAATCAAAGTTCACGCCTGATGCCAGAATGGTACAACTCTAATCACTGATCAAAGCAAAGTGTCCGGTTACCATAGCAACTCAGAAAGGCTTGTGCTTCAATTTCAGTGTGTCCACAATTCTAAATAAATAAATAAATACAACTGCTAGTGCTCTAAATAATTAGAGCTAATGTCTCTTCGATGTTATCCTATGATCATGACATGTTGAAGACAAACAACTTGCTAAACTCTATCAATACATCCCACAGCTTGGGTCAAGAGCCCATCCACACAGCACAGTCTCATTGGGTGCTGCTAATTTCTTTGTCATGTGAAAGTGTTTCATGGTCTGCTTCCTGCTGGAACGTGTGTAAGGCATCCTGCTACATGGTGTGGGGATAGCTTTGATGTTCAACAGCAGAGTCTGGGAATATGCTGCCCAGGGATTTGTTCATCTGAAGTTCAAAATAGAGATGAAAAGAACAATGTGAAAATGGGTTTAAACCAGCAGAGGGGAGATTTAAACTGGATGTTAGGAGCAAGTTCTTTACAGAGAGGGTGGTGGAGACACTGGAACGGGTTGCCCAGGGAGGTTGTGGATGCTCCCTCCCTGGAGGTGTTCAAGGCCAGGTTGGACAAGGCCTTGAGTGACCTATTCTAGTGGGAGGTGTCCCTGCCTCTGGCAGGGGCTTGGAACTAAGTGATCCTTGAAGTCCCTTCCAACCTTACCATTCTGTGATTCTAAAAAAGCCCTTATAGCACAAGCAGATCTTGGGAGAAGTCACTTCAAGACCTCTGTTCTGTTTTACTTAATGTGAAAGTATGAGTTCTGCATATACTGAGCATGGAGTGCCGCCTGAATGGTTGTTAACTAGGAGTTTACAATATCTCAAGCCCATTAAGAAGAACAAAATCTTTTAATATAAAGTACCCATAATTTGGAGAATGCTACTGGGGAGCTGGATTCTTGCCTAGATGTAAGTCAGTATTTATCCCATGTTATGTGCTCCAGTGATTGTATTTCTGCTGTTAGCATTTCAAGGAGTGACAGAGCAGAAAAACAAAGTGGGAAAAAAAAAAATCTGTAATTGCAATTGCTTTCTGGGGGAAAAGAAAATATCTCTTAATCTCTCCCTTTCCTGTCCTCTGTTTTGGTACTAGGAGAAAACAAATGGCTCTGTTGATTGCTCTTTCTACTGCACCAGACTGGAATTCAATAGCACACATCACAATGCAATTTCAAACAACTTCAAAAGGTTTTGCCTACACACTTCCCCCTTAAATGGCAAACTGTTAAAGTATAGTCTGGGGACATGAGGGTTTTTTTTTTTATGTATTTTGCAAATACTAAATAATGTAGAAACCATACACAGTTTAATGAAGCAGGGCACAGAAAATACTGCTAAATAGCTCACGAGGAAATGTTTCTTCTATTTCTTCCTGTCTGGAACAGGATGCACTTGTGCTTTCAATGCAAGATGCTCAATGTCTCAGTCACCCGTGACAAGCTTGCTGAGACTCCGTTCTACTTTCAATACTTATGAATAGCTCATAAAGAGAGAGTAAATGCTTGGAGACTTCTGCATTCTCCACCTCTAGCAACAACCACCCATTTACCATTGCCTGGTATTTTTCAGAATGTTTCTAAAAACAGGTTTTTATTATTCTCATTTTTTTTTCTTTTTGGCTAAAGCTATTGAGTTTATTGCTAATGAGAAAAAAACTTGGTAGAACTCCAGGCAGTCATTTTTGGATGCTATAGTCAGGAACTTTCAATCCTCTATTTCTTACTGGGAAAATTGCCAAAAAATGCAACAGACAGCAATGTTTCAAAAGGTATTCTGGGTCTTAGGCTTTTTTTCCCTATAAGTAGGTTAGAGTTAGGTGCAAGATGACATATGCAATGTTTTACACATCTATAGTGATAAAAATACTTCTACAATTTTCATCATCAGTGTTGGGTGAAATGGAAAGATGATTAGTAAGTATGCACTGGTTAAAACTCCAACTTTATCCCCCTCACATTTATCTCAGACGAAGCCTTTACAATGATATAAATAGTCTGAAAAAACTCTAACCTGATGACTCTGAATTTTCCACAGATATTTACATTTCCTTTAAGTACATTGTGGAAGGAAGGGCTTCCCCTTAGGTATTTTATCAACAATTCTGCAGTTATTGTGGAGAAATAACCACATTTCATTTCAGTAAAGGTACTGATTTCCCACTGCTCCTACCTTTTTAGACAATGCCAGGTGTTTTACTATTTACAATATTTAATGTTTGCATATTTTTATTAATACTGTGTTTTTCTACTCAATAGAATTGATACATATCAAATTACTTTTAAATATTATACTCTTTGTATAAGATTTGTAATGGAAACAATACTATATCATTTACACCCTTATGCCATGGTTGCATTTAGCAAGAAGTAGAAGATGAGAAGCAATTTAATATCATATCAAACCAGCCATAACCTCTCAAAGCCAAAACTCAGCTCACACAGACTCACTTCAGGTTTGCTCTGAAAACAGAACAAGAAAATGACAGGGCAATATGTCCTGACAGTCTCTAGGTCATTCGACAGATACAATTTTGATTTTAAGAGAGTAGGTGCTCAAATTACTAAATCATGAGAGGGGTTTTGATTAATCTGAAGGAAATGTGTGTACCCATGCTTGTATCACATTAAATGTATTTTGCTGGGCAGTCTGGTAGCACAATGATCTTGCTTGAGGGACAGCTTGAGGTGATTCTGCCTCTTTTAGTCTGCTCTTGTAAGAACTCACCTGGAGTATTTTGTCTGGCTCTGGAGGCCCCAAAAGAAAAAGGACATGGTTCTGTTGGAGACAGTCCAGAAGAGGGCCAAAAGAGATGATCAGAGGGCTGGAGCATCTCCCCTACAAGTAGAGGCTGGGAAAGATGAGTCTGTTCAGCCTGAAGAAGAGAAGGCTCCAGGGAGACCTTATGGAAGGAGATAGTACCCAAAGAGGGGCCTACAAGAAAGCTGGAAGGAGATTTTCTATAATGTCATGTGGCGATAGGACAAGTGGCAATGGGTTTACACTAGAGAAAGATAGATTTAGATTGGGCATTAGGAAGAAGTTGTTTACTATGAGGATAGTGAGAAACTGGAATGGGTCACCCAGAGACGTTGTGGGTTCCTCATCCCTGGAAGTGTTTAAGACCAGGTTTTATGAGGCTTTGAGCAACCTGGTCTAGTACAAGGTGTCCATGCCAATGGCAAGGAGGTTGGAACTAAATGACCTTTAAGGTTTCTTCCAACTCCAGCCATTCTGTGATTCCATGATAACCGCAGCTTGACTTCACTCCTGGAGAAGCCTTCTTGACTTCAGTCTGCATGGAACTAAACCAAGCCTCTCTGTGTTGAGGACTCATGTACAAGTCACGTGTAAATGAGCACATCTCAAAGTCCAAAGAAATGGCTTACTTTGTCATGGTAGTTGCAGAAGTGATAATTGTCACCTTTTGGTGTGTTGTGTCCTGCCTTCCAAAGCAGGGTTGCATAACTAGTCCTTACCAGACCCAGCAGAGAACGGGCAGGAATCTCTTCCTTTATCAAATACTTTTTCCCAGATCTTCCATTTCACTGGTCCTGATGACACCTACACTGAGTCATATGCTGAAGTAGCAAAAGGGATGAGTAATTACAGCTTTGTTGAGTGCTGAAAGATGCTCTACAGTGGAAACAAGATGTCTCTGCATATCTATAATGGCTCAAGTGCATCATTGATTAAAGGGTATAGTTTTCATTCAGAAATAGCAGCTTGGAAAGAAAGACTTCAGCTGGCATTGCTTTTTAGTAGAGCTTTATATGTGATTCATGAAAGAGCCAAAGATGCACACACACACACACACATATATATATATACATATGTGTATGTATGGCAGATGATTCAGACTCTTGTTTCCCAGATGGTTTCTGCAACCCACCTTTTCTGAAGCGATGATAAGATCAGTTATATAATTTCTTATATAAGAAGCTTTTCCTACAACTACCTCATTAAAATACCTGTTGAGTGAGAATGAGCTGAGCTGAGAGAATCAAACCTTAGGGTGAGCACTTACCAAAGGATAACCTTGTTGTTTTAGGGTCAGATCTCTCTCAGTGGAGTAACTCAGTCTGATCACTTGAAAGTCAATGAAAAACCTCAGTGCACCCCAAGTTCTAAAACGAAAAATGAGGCACAACAACAGTAACCGAAATTGAAGAACAGTTCAGCAGATGAGTCAATCTCTTTCATATTTCTGAATCTTGATTTCCCAGCACTTTGCATCTGCCTTTTATGTTCCTTTTATAAATTTATTAGACTAGAAACCTTAAAGTACAAAGAATTAGGATGCCGAGTGGTTTAGACAGTATTTACCAACTTAGAAAATAGGTTCTGAGGGTTAAAAACATTTCTCTCAGCCCTACCTCTCTCTTGGCAAATACTATGCTTATAACAATAAGTTTCTGAATGGACTGAGTCCTCTAGGTGGTATGAACAATCTACATGAATGTCCAATTTGACAGGGAAAGAAATTACATCAGAAGGAGACTTGCTGCTACATTTGACTACTGCCATAAATTACAATAAGACAGATTTCTATAAATTCATTCTTGTAGTGAGAAGTGGACAAGAGGATATGTTCTCAGGTCGTGCTGAGGGAAATGTAGGCTGGGCATTAGGGAAGAAAATCTTTCCCAAAAGTGTGGCCAAGCCCTAGAAGAGGCTGCCCAGGACAACGGTGGAGTCTCCATCCCTGAAGAGATGTAAAAGACATGTAGATGTGATGCTGAGGGATGTGGCTTAGTGGTGACTTGGCAGTGCAAGGTTAACAGCTGGACTTGAAGATTATTTAAAGACCTCTTCTAACCAAAATGATTCTATGATTTTATGATTTTCTTCCTTCAGTCTGATAAGAAAACACAAGGGAATAAGAAAATGTAAGGAGAAGAAATAAATGCAAGGAGAAGAAATAAGACTTCCTAAGTCTTTCTGAGTGATAAATACAATGCAGTGGAAAGGGAAACACAGAGTCATATGGGACTGGTTTCTGTAAAGAAGAGAGAAAGCATTTTGAGAAACTCCCATTTCTTTATTTCCTACCTGCAGACTAATAAACACTATGACAGCTTATTTAAAGAAATAGAATTGTGGGCAGCTCCTGATATAAGTGTTCTAAGCCTGGTATCACCATGGTGTAGATCAGTGGATGTCCAGCTTACTGGCTTAATGACTGCACTGTGGTAATTACTCATCATGTGCAAACCCACAGCAGCATTCTCAGAGCCCTTAGTGTTGAGCTGTATTGTGGGCTGTCATGAGCAGCTCAAAAGGGGTGGCAGATTCTTATATCTAATCATCTTTATTTAATTGAGAGGAAGGTTAAATTCAGTCTTTGACAAAACTATGTGAAGATCCAGAAAGGACAAGAAGTAGGAAAAATGATTGGAAGGTAAAAGCAGCAGCCCCCCTAACAAACAGAAAATGAATGTGCCCTCAACTCGTCTGTAGAAGCTGCCTGACCCCGGCTGCTAAGCTGAGCCCAGTGAATAGACACAACCTGAGGAGTAAGGACCTCCATGAACTCAGGAGCAATTACTCAGCTGCAAACATCAATAGCATGTGTCAGAATGGAATCCCAGAGCTGTGGATAATAGAAAATAGGTACCCTTTGGCTGAGTGCTGAGTTGAAGATTTGCTGGGAGATTTCTGCTGTTGTATGGCTGGGGCTGTTGGCAGCTTTGCACTGAAGAGGCTGCACTCGAATGAAAGGCACAGTTCTAAAGCATTTGTCAAAGTTGATCTCAGCACAAGCCAGAGCTGCTCTGATACCTTGTCAGTAAGCTGACTTTTTTATTAAATACTGCCTAAGCTCCACCTTACACTCAATATAACTGGAGTGTCTGGAAAGATTATTGCTGAAACGGAAAGCTTCCTTCTGAGGCAGCATTTACCCAGGAGAATTAAAAAGAGCAGACATTCCTCATTACATTGATCAATGTGGAGTGAAAATCCACAACTGAAACCCAGGCTGAGGAGAATTATGGCTCTGATTCCCAATGTAGATATAAGACCTCAAGGTAAGCTGAAGCACTTCTGCAGATGCCCTTCTCTCTGCGGACTCTACCACTATGAGCAACCTGTAACCAGTTGGCTCAACTGGGTGCCTACTCAGTTACAGGGTGAACCTACAGCTTTTCACACAATCATACAATTGTAGGGATTGGAAGGGTCCTCTGGGGATTATCTATCCCAACCCCGATGCTAAAGCAGGGTCACTTACAGCAACTTGCCCAGGACCACAATGTCCAGCCATGTTTGGAATCTCAGAGAAGGAGACTCCACCACTGCTCTGGCACCCTCACAGCAAAGGAGTTTTTCCTTATATTCAGATGGAACTTCCTGTGTTCCAGTTTGTGCCCATTGGCCCTTGGCTTGTCACTGCACACCACTGAGAATTTCAGTCTCTTATAGACCCGTCCAATTGATAATAGACATTACTAATTAATAATCTTAATAACCATTAATGCACAATTTGAATCCTTTTGGTCTACTTCCTTATGTACACAAAAAATGCATCTGAATAGAAGCTATTCGGTCAGCTCAGTTGTGCTGGATGCAGATGTTGCACCAGATGTTCTGGCCTCCCTGGCATATGAAAGAGCCAGGATATAGCAATATTATGTATGTGTGATGTGGGGATGATGCAAAACCATGTGAGGTATGTAGGAGTTCTGAAAGGACTGCTTCAGTATTGGCATGTTTCACCAGGTGACTTCACCAGTCACCAGCAGGATTATTCACTTGCTAAAGTTGTGCAAACAACGGAGTGTCTTGCTGAGCAGGAGCTCTGTGTAAGATTTAGCCCAAGGCTGTGTTCTAACTGAAGAAGGAAAGCTCGTATAATTACAATGAAAATTCAAGAGAAGAGAGGCTGCACAGCGGTTCTGGAGACAAGTCTGTCAAAATGGCAGCAGAGCTTTCAGAATGGTGGTGGAGCACCCATGAAAGACAATATACCATGCTGGCTTTTCAGGAGAAGGGCTTCCTGTGAAACAGCCTGGTAGTTGGAACTTGGATGCTGGGAGGTGGGCCGAGAGTACTCCTCTGATCTCTGTTATTTTTGTGTGGCTGTGGACATAAAACTGTCAGGATTTCCTCAGGACCCAAGTGCTGGCCTGTGCTTAGCTTCAGATCCAAATTCTACGTTAGTCTTTGAAACCATTAAACCTGAATCTGCTGCTTCTGCTCTGTGTTTGTTAGAAAAGCTTGAGCTGTCTTTTCTAAAAAAGCCACATTTCCTGAAAGGGAACTCTGCCCTCAGTGTACTTCCTCTATAAGAAGCAGAATACTCATGAAGATTTGGGACCTGGCTAGATTTCAGTTATGCTGATGTAAACAAAGAGCTCTGATTTGGTGGTCAGCAGCAATAAGACAAGGAGAAACAGCTGCAAGCTGCAACATAGAAGGTTTCAGCTCAACGTGAGGAGAAACTTCTTTACAGTGAAGGTGACAGATTACTGGAACAGGCTGCCCAGAGAGATTGTGGAGTCTCCTTCTCTGCAGACTTTCAAACCCCACCTGGATGCCTTCCTGCGCAAACTCCCCGAGGACATCCTGCCTTGGCAGGGAGGTTGGACCCGATGATCTCTGGAGGTCCTTTCCAACTACTACAATTCTGTGATTCTGTGAGATACAAAACTCCACTCAGTGCTCTTCTCCAGAAATACAGACCTGGGGAAGTCTCTTGCTTTATGAATTTATTTATTTTTCAATGTGCTAGCTATGGCTTGGTGCAGTCTAGTCTGAAATTTCTAAGTACTCAGCAGCTTTTTTAATCCACTCCACCACCTACCCCTTACCATATGTATTATAGTAAAGAAAAGGAATGGTCTTATACTTCACAGCTGATTCAGGTTTGGATAGTGTAGGAATATCAAGTGCTTGGTAATTAAAAACATGGCCTCAGTGCCTCCTGGCTTGAAGGAGTTAGAACTGCTCATCACTATTCTCAGGGTTGCTGTTCTTTCCCGTCTTCCTTTTCTGGGAGAGAAGCAACAGCTGCTATTACTGATGAGCAGTAGGAAATGGGCTGTTACATCTGCTCAGGTAGTAGTGATTTGTCTTCGAGTTCTTTAGATGAAGTGTCTGAGTGAGTTTTCGACCATGCTGTAAAAGTATAAAGTGAATCCAAAGGAAATAAATAGAAAGAATATGGGACCTCTTAGCAAAGCTCTGACTTACAATAGCAATTCAAGATACCTCTCTTTTTTTTTTTTTTTTTCCTTTTTTTCTGAACTAATAATTGAGTTGCCTAGTCAATTTTAAACTTTAATCTACTACATAGATTTAGACTGTTAAATAAATTGTTCTATTCCTTTTTCCCCTTTATATTCCCCTCCCCTGTCGTGGTAGGTCTAGGC